>KE529373.1:0-11662 GCA_000441915.1 Genlisea aurea | reverse complement strand
AAATTAAGTCGATTGATTACCAACGGTACCCCCCCCTTCTAACTTATATTGCTTTTTTTTTTTTTTTTTCATTCAATACCAGATTCTTCAGGATTCCTAGATGAACACTCAGCAAGCTTTCCAGGAAGTGATGAAGATCTCAGACCACTTTTTTGTCTCACCAATTCTCTGGATTTCTTTGCAGCTAAAGCAGCCTAAAGCATAAAAATTCATTTCCAGAACCACCATGGTATCACCAACAAGTAAGAGATCATCTGCCGAAAACTACCTTTAAAGCATTGAGTGACTTCGCAAGAACAGCATGAAGTACATCAGGATGCAATTCCAAGTACTCTGTAAGAAACTCTTGGACCGAATGATCAACAACTTTTCGAACTTCTGGGTTTCCTAATCTTGTCTGACAAGATAAAAACAATCCATAATACAATGATTTCGTGATAATAAGCATTTGAAATAAAAACCAACGTCTTCATCACCTTTGTCTGCCCTTCAAATTCAGGATTAGAGACCTTAACAGATATCACACAAGCCAATCCTTCCCTTACATGTTCACCACTTAAAATGATGTCCTTTTCCTGAAAATTAATAATAAATAATCTCTTCAGCGCGATAAATCGAAAATACGATCAGCTATAGAGGAACCGCGGATCAATTTTCTCACGTTTTCCGTTCAAATCTAATGGAGAACACAAAAATTGAAAAAAAAAAAGAAAAGGGAAATAAATTATGAAGATGGCTGTTTTGAAACATTTGTCTTCAATTTGGGACGAATTCGACCATTTTCACAAAACTTAGAGATTCAATTCCAACATACCTTGAAGACTTTGGATTTCTTCCCAAGATTGTTCAGTGTTCTAGTTAATGAAGCTTTCACACCATCAATATGAGTGCCACCATCAACTGTTCTAATACTGTTAGCATATCCTAAAAGTGTATCCGAATAAGCATCCGAACACCTGCCAAAAAGCATCATATAAGATACAAGGTGATTCAGAGATGGAATCCTGAATAATACCGATTGACGATCAATGTATATGCACTGTAAGAAATCAAAAAACATGAACAAACATATGCATATGAAAAAATAAAAACAATTACCATTGAAGTGCTAAATCAATTAATATTCCATCTGCTTCTTTTCTGAACGCTACAACTTCATGTAAAGGTTTCTGGATTAATGTGCAAGTTCCCGGCATCAAACGGTAATATTTCAGTTGATACGAAACAAAAACATCAAAATATTTCAGCATCAATGATACCTTATCCTGGTTGAGCCATGCCACATATTCACTTAGTCCTCCCGCATAGCTATACTCATTCGACAGCCTCTTCTCGGGATTGCTATGTTCTTTTTCAAGAGCAATTGTTACCTGCAGACAAATACAACAAAAAACTATGTTAAGCATGAACAAGAGGGACTGCCACAAACTCGTAAGCAATCTATATTTATTTTCTGAGTAAAACGGGCCAAACGACGTTAATCATCTACCTTAGGATTGAGAAAAGCAAGCTCCCTAACTCTTCCTGCTATTGTGTTGTAATCATATTCAATCTCTGATGTAAAAACTGCAAACAACTTGATAATATAAACACTCCAAAAAAAAAAAAAATTGAACATCCAAAACTCAGCAGCCAAATGCCCTGTAACCAGCAAATGAACATCCAAAACAAGACTTGCCTTCTTTGTCAGGCCAAAAATGTATGCAAGTCCCTCGAAGGTCTTCCATATCGGCTGGAAGTTTACGAGACACCAGTTTCGTCACAGGCTTCCCACGAGAATATTTTTGTGTATGTTCCATTCCGTTGCGCCAAACCTTAACCTCAAGGGTCTGTTTAATAAAAAAGGTAAAATAAAGTATCCAAGCAGTTCTTGAAATTTCGAGGTATAAATTATGAGAATCACCTCAGACAGAGCATTAACAACTGATAAGCCCACACCATGAAGTCCACCGGATACACTGTAGCCACTGCTTGAACCACCAAACTTACCACCAGCGTGCAAAACCTGCAATGACGTTTATCATGTTAAATGTTTATTACCTCGGCGAACAACAAGACATTCAAGAAGCCTACAATACACAATTATCTTCTAAAATAAAGGGTACAAATACCGTCAATACGGTCTCAAGGGAAGACTTTTGAGTTGCAGGATGCAAGTCCGTCGGGATCTGCAAAAAACAGCAATCATTCACACTTTTTATAACTAGCCTTCATCCCAATGAAGTAAATGATTACGACACCTAAAGCAAAATAAACAGAAGAGAAGGGCAGCAAATAGTGAAACCAAACAAGAAGTAGCATTTTTGACATCACATACCCCACGGCCATCATCAGTGATTCTCACTGAGTTGTCTGGATATAAAACAACCTCAATCCTTGAAGCAAATCCTGCCTGTGCCTCGTCGATTGCATTATCCAAAATCTCATTAACCTTAGAAGCAGCAGCAAAATCAATGAAATTAGAGAAAACAAATCAGCAGCAAAGAAAATCATCAACATACCAAATGATGCAAACCACGAGATCCGGTGCTTCCAATGTACATTCCAGGGCGTTTTCTAACGGCGTCTAACCCCTCCAATACCTAATCAAGCATTTCTAGAAGCAAATATACGATACTAGTCCTGAGAAAGATAAATTAAATATTCACCTGAATCTGGTTGGACCCATATTCTTCTTGTTGGCGAACAGCGTCTCCACTGATGGTCGGCGCCGTGAAAGCTCGGACAGGCATCACATTGCATCTGATACGTCTGTTGGAAACCCCTTGCAGCAGCAGCAGCCCATGACTTGGTCTGAAACAAACCCGAACAGTGTAGCTAGCGAAGAGTGGAGAAAAAAAAACAAAAAAGAAGGAACCTGCAGGGAAGGAGCGGGCGTTTGAGCGAAAATAGAGCGGAGAAGGTGAAGTGATTCCGGGTAGGTAAGTGAAAAGAGCGAGATAAAGAAGAGGCCATGCAGTTGAGACAGCGATTAGGCTTGAGACGAAGGGTGGCCATTGTATTCTAGGTTTATGGTGGGGAAAGGAAGTTTGGATTGGGCTGAGCTCGATCATTTATTTATGACCGACCGACCACCTTTGAAGATTGATTTATTTATGAACCCTAAACAAACCAACACTTTTCTTTATTTACAATGGGCAATACCAATTGGTATATACTACATACTATATAGTATATACCCTGCCCTCCCTCCTTCGATTCTCCTCTACCTACAAATCACAAATCACAAATCACAATGGTGGTCAATGGATGGTACCATTCATTCAATTTGATTCATTTCTTTCCTATTGGGATGATTTCCTGCACACACATGACACATGAATGAATAAATCACAACACAGTTGGGAGGGAGGGAGGGAGGGAATTGGGATTTGACCATAAGCCAAAGTGCAAAGGAGGGACTTTCTTCTTTACCTTTGATCTTGTGTTGCAGCTGCGCATGCATGGCCTTTTCCATGCTCCGCATTTTCTCCACTCTTTTCGCCACCATCTGAATGAAAACATTTTCGATGCAAAAATAATACTTACTTGTTCGGAAGGAAGGAAGGATGGGTACTACTACCTCGTCCTTGTCCTTCACCCTTTGCTTCTTCTCATCACAAGCTTTCCGCAGCTCCTCACCTCCCGCTCCTGAAAACTTCTCAACCGAATGTCTGCCTGAAGTAACACTTGTGCATAACGACGCCCGCACTGCAGCACTTCCTTTCACTTTCTCCTCCACAACTTCAAACCTTAATTTGTACTTTTCCTGACTCAAGGATAAACAACCATCCACCCTCATGCACCCACCATAAATAAATAAGCCCCCCCTCAAATAAGCAACCCCATTTTTAACCTTCAATTCTGCTTCTGACTTGGCAGCACGCTCTGCTATTCCCAGCTTATATTTCAACTGTTGCACCTCTCCCTGAGGAGGAGGAGGAGTTCCACTTTTACAGATTCCAATAAAAATTTTCAACTCCACTCATAATCGCCAGGGTAACACAAACAAACCTGGATGAGTTTTCTCTCTTCAACCCACTGCTTCACCTTGTCATTAGCAACAACAACCGCAACACGGTTGGCCCACACCTTGGCCCGAGCAAGTTCACGATCTAGAATTCGTTTCTCTTCCTGCCATCAATCAAAAAAACAAAACTCTGTTTTGTTTTAGCTACCTACATTCATTATAGATGATGATAGGATAGCTACATTCATTATACATTATGCGACAAATATATTCGTTATAGGAGGATAGCTATATTGAATTCTGCCCAAACATTCCATAAGCACTTACATTTAGCTCTTGAACTTGGCGCTGACAATCACGAATAGCATTGGCAGCACCGCCACCAGACAAAACGGCCTCCTCCAGTTCACGTACAGTTTGCGTTAGTTTTTCGACCTCTGAAACTTTTAATCTCTGCAATTTGTCCAATATTTTATTCTCCTCCTGAAAAGGGGAGCGAGCATAAGGAACTCTCCTTCTGATAGTATGATGAGATTAAACAAAAATCAAACCCGGCATATTTCAATCTGTTTACTCAGTTCCTGGTTTTTGTTCTGCAAATCATCAACCATGGATGCGCTTGCTAGAGCTATCTGAACAGAACGTTCTGCCTCCAAAAGGGCAGCTTCTTTAGATTTTGTGAGTCTCTCGAGTGCTCTGTTGTCGTCTTGTAGCTTTGCTACCTAGACAATGCAACCACCAAGATTTACGTTTAATGAAAATTGATCCATTACTAGTCGAAACTCGACCTCAAAAAACCACTCATACAAATATAAATAAAAAATTTGAGTACCTGTGATCTCGCCAACTTCAATTCAGCCTCTAGAGGAGCGATGATTGATTCAAGGGGAGGCATTTCATCATCTTTCTGTGCAGCATGAACTCTACGGAGTGTACCTTCAGCAGCAAATTGTGCAGCCAGAGCAGCTTTCTTCTCCTCATTTATCTTCTTGATTTCAAGATTCTGGAATGCAAACAAAGTGTAGACTTGCATTTTAGAACTACAACAGCTAGAAAAATATAATGAACTTAGACAGCAGAAGTTTGCCTTGCTTTGAAGATTACATTCCATCACTTTGAACTTCTCGTTCAGCTTCTTAAGCTCATCAGTAAGCTGACACGAAATATGATGTCAGGAATACCCAAGTCAACATCATAATAATAGGAGTTAGTTGAAAAAAGGGGGGTTGTACATTATCGAAAACGACAATCAATTTATAATAGAAAGTGCCTTGCTCAAAGTTCAACAATGCATAGGCATATGCATATGAAGAAGAAGAATATGATATTGCCTCACCTCTTCCACAGCCTTCTCTTTAAGACGCTCTGAAAACTTCAACGCCTTGATCTCCGCACGTGCCTTGCTCAGCTCTCTATCTTTCTCTGCATATTAGATGACAACTTTTGTAAGTGAAACACCATAAACTGAAGATAATAAATACCCATCTACCCACACATAAGAGGAATTTAATGACAATGATCAGCAACCCTATATTCAGATAATTTGCTGCAAAAAAACATTATGTCCAAAGAAAGTAGAAAGCACAAGACAGATGATCACCCCTTCTTTTCATCAAGACCACAGCATCATCATCACTTCAGATAGATAAATAATCTTCACATTTTCTCATAAAAAAATAGGATCTCAATCAAAGTAGCTAATGAAGAAGCCAACCAATTACAGGGAACTAAAAGGGGCCCGCGAAGCATATTTATGGCATTCAATGATTCTCTTAAGAAGCACCATCACATGAATAAATCCGCCATTAAAATGAGTTTTAACTTCTCCACTCATTGTTACAGCGAAGCACATGCCCCATCTTCCATTCCATGCCTTTCTTTATACGGAAATTCACACGCTATCCAATTCAACAAACTTCCGGCCTAACTTCTAAGCAATATCCCGATATCTCAAGTAAGCTTTGCCAATAATTCATCAAATCTTTTCGTAAGTACAAACTAAATTTAATACAGCATGGAAACGAGAAAAGTTATTGTTCAGGGGTTTGAATGAATGGATGCTCCAGATCAGAAGAAAAAACACAATTCAGAAACGATCAACAATAAACCAAACCACTAATTACATAAATGCACTCTTAATGACTAAATAAATTGTTGACGCTCTGTAAATCGGATGTTCAAAACATACATGATATATCGAAATTCCGAAAGCGCAAAATGATCCGGTTGCGAAAACTAGCACACAACCAACAAATACTCAACAACGAAATTGAAATGGAAAGCACGAACCTCTGGTTTCGTTCTCAAGTCGCATGAGCTCAATCCGCACCGGATCAGAGCCATGCAACATTGTGACGATATTATCTACATCCGCGCCGGCTCGAGACACGGCAGTAGCCGCTGCCTTCTTCCTTGTCTTCGTCATCTTCTGCGGCTTTGATTCTCCATTAACTCCGTTCTGATAACTCCCCATTCAACCAAAAAAAATACCGATCACAGCGGCACAAATCTCAAACCCGAAAAAAACAGAAGCGAACTCTATCGATCAAACTAATCAGGACCCCTTGGATTCCGGAGATTGTCTTGCTTCTTAAATCGCGTTTACTTAGTTACTCCAACAATGGTGCAGTACAACAATGGCGGAAATGTATACGTGCGATCGATCTACAGAGAAAAAGTATAATGGGGACTCTCAACTGTGCGTGTTATTCGCTGCAGGAGAGGCAACCGTTTTATAGAGGCAACGAACAATATTAATTAATTAACTAATTAATACAAGAGTTTCAATTCCATGCGACGCATCCCAGTTTAATGTCATGTTCCTCCCAAGTTGAAAATAATAATAATAATTATTATTATATATATATATATTAAAATTAATATTAGTAATTTGATTAACCATCATTAGTATTTACTATTTAGTAATTCAATTCATATAAAGTCGACAAAATTCAATTCTTCATTACCAGCATTAATTTTAATTTTAATTTTTTTTAAAAAAATATCAAAATTGGTTTTAAAGTTAAAATTTAACATTTTATAAAAATTTAATCAATGATTATTAATAAATGAAATTGATTATCATCAATAAAATAAGTCGTACTTTTTTATTGCACATGGGGATTATGTAATGCAGCTATTATTCTAATTAACTATTAAATGATTAATTAAGGGCATCCATCAATGTCCTTTTTACATATTTAATAAACTTATTTAGTGTTCCATTAATTTGCACACTTTTGTTAGCATAACATAATAACATATTCCAATAATAAAAAATAAAAAAACATATTAGGGACTAGGGTGAAGCATAATATGAAAATTATATACACGTGCGCAGTGTACACAATTACGGGGAAGATGAAAAATAATTTATAATCCTAAAATAAGTGATATTATGATCCAGGAGCCCAAGCAAGGCTCCTATCCTACCGAAGCACATGATTAGATCCCAGCCGTCGGATCAAGCAGTACTATTGATATGGTAGTTAGTCAACATCGCGCGGTCACAATAAAATGTGATCCAACGGCGAGGAGGGAGTGAGATTAGGGTAGCTGCAGATTATTACCTAGGACAGCGGCACATGAACCGGCACATGCGTTTGGCACTTGTAAAAGAAGAGACAGCGCCTGTTCCTAAATTCCTCCCCCACACGAATTCTTGCGGTGGGCCATCCCGCATCTTATTAATCCCCTTTTTTTTTGGTTTATCCTTACAGCATCCACATTCATATCTAATCATAATTTTCATATCTAAATACCAAAAACCATTCATATTATAAACAAAGCCACGCGCAACGCCATCACATCAAATCCCCCCCCTGGCCTTAATATGACATACAACAATATCATAAAATTAATATAAATGAGCCACATATATATAAACTATAATTAATAGTTTACAGATGAAAATACATTTAAGTGACTATAATGACTGAACGAAACAATGCAGGTGCCAGCCTTAATGACTAAACGTGAGGACTTGTTATCGAGTGGGACGGGACCATCAATCGAAATTTCCTTCGAATCGCCATTTTTTTTTAGTTATACCTTCTTCAAATCGATATTCGATTTGCCGAAAAAAGTTCATTCACAATCAAAAAACTATTTTAAAAATATAAATGACCCAAAAAGAGGACAGCAAAATCCATATTGACAGCAGAAATACCTTGAAGAAAGTGCAAGAAAAAACAAGTGTAGTCACCTTCTTCTGTCCACAAAAATCCAGGGCTTGAGGAGTTGGATTTGGGACCTCACCAGGACAAATGACATCGAAATTTCACGAGACGATAATTCATCGGGGCAACTCAGCAAGAATAAAATCGATCCAGCAACACGGAATTGACAGCACATACCAGCATTTGTTATGACAATTAGTGATGAGGAATGAAAAGTCGAAGCATCACGATGGAATACCTAACCAAACACCAAAAAACAAACATCTCGAAGTAGTTCATCATTATCACTCCATGAAACCTTTGGCAGAAGAAGAAGACGTAGCAGCCTCACGCTCCAGACGCCTACGCTCCCTCTGATCAAATCGACAAAGTAAAGGGATTTTATTTTTTCCTATAGAAACTTTCATCAAAACCATCGAAATCAACACAATTAATTTGCATACAATTATCCTAATAAACTTCTCTATAAACAGAAGGCGCTAAAGCCAAGGATTAAAACCCTAGGTGGAAAATTCAAATCATCTGAAGAGAAAACAAAATCATACCCTTCTTTCCCAGTACGGAAGGAAGCAGACGAAATCATAAACAGGGCCAATTGTAGAGGCCAACACAGCGTTTAGCCCGATAAAGAGTAGAACTGCAGTT
The DNA here is from genome assembly GCA_000441915.1 of Genlisea aurea. Classification (NCBI taxonomy): domain Eukaryota; kingdom Viridiplantae; phylum Streptophyta; class Magnoliopsida; order Lamiales; family Lentibulariaceae; genus Genlisea; species Genlisea aurea. Next base: position 2,890 of record KE529373.1, on the reverse strand, counting down.
ACGGGTCGAGTCTTGTGCGGCATTTCTTCTCCTCACAGTCGAAACTTCATATTCTGCGAACAATTTTGCACAAAAAAAATTAAAAGTTTCAACCTAAACCACCAGGAGTCTTCCCTGATCATACGCATTGAAGATGAAAAAAAAACATCAAATCCTTACAGGCTACAACCTATTTTCAATAGCGCATTCCCGGCAAACCCCCAGAAATTTAATTCATAGTCACAGGCATGAGGCCCATATTAAGCCCATGACTAATTCAATTACGGCCCATTTAATCATTTGTATGACCCTTCGGAGTGGAGGCCCATATATATACCGAGGCCCATATCATCGCACGTCATTTCATATGTTGAGGAGGACTGACTAATAAGTAATAACTATGGGTTGGTAGGCCGGTGCGATGCGGCGTTCCGCCGCCAAGTTGACCGCCGTTGTGGGCCAGGCGTTGCTGGCGGAAGTGAACTCCGGGCTGATTGCTCGATCATGGAGTCCTTCCCTGGAAAAAACTCTTCACCAGCTCGGATGCCGCGAATTTTTGAGTTCATCGCTCGTCGCCGGAGTCATCGATTCCTATCTCCACAGACATCCCTCCCTCGCCTTCGGGTTCTTCAATTGGGCCTCGCAGCAACCCGGTTTCTCTCACGACTCCGCCACCTGCGAGTCCCTTCTCAAATCCCTCTCCGCTTCTCGCAGATTCGGTTCCGTGGAGAAGATAATGAAGCTTGTGAAATCCCAGAAGATTATTCTTCACCCCTCAGCATATCGCCTTCTAATCAGCTCCCTATTATGCGGCAGAAGAACACAGATGGCGTTTAATTTATTCTCTGAGTTGGGTCCGTTAGTTCCACAGATTGGACCAGAAGTTTCTAATTCTCTTCTCGCCGTTCTATCATCTGAGGGGTCGATGACCAATGCCCACAAAGTGTTCGACGAAATGCTTCACAGAGGTATTCAATTTAATACTCTCGGCTTTGGACTCTTTTTATGGAAAGCATGTCGAAAAACGAGTTTGAGTGAGATTTTAAGTTTCGTAGATCGTGTTAGGAATGCTAACTTCTCAGGAGTAAATGGATCAGTCGTGGGACTTTTAATGATCCATGGATTTTGTTCTGAGTCAAGGGTGAAAGATGCAGTTTCTGCTCTAGAGGAGTTGAGAAGGAAAGATTGCAAACCTGATTTCATGGCCTACAGAATAGTAGCTGAGAAACTACGTGAGATGAGATGCACCCCTGATGTCGAAATGGTTCTAAAGAAGAAACGCAAGCTCAGCGTAGCACCAAGGAGTACAGACTACAGAGATTTTATACATGACTTGATCTCGGAGAGACTACTGAATGAATCAAAAGAAATAGGTGAAGTAATTGTGAGTGGGGATTTTCCCATCGAGGACGATACTCTGAATCTCCTCATAGGATCCGTATCTGCAGTTGATTCTTCTCAAGCAGTATCTTTTTTGAAGTTCATGATACAGAAAGACAGATTCCCAGCTCAACATTCTTTGATCAAGTTATGCGAAAGCTTATGTAAACACAAAAAGGGAGATGACTTGGTTGAAGTTCTGAATCTTCTATCGTCTAAAGGCTACTTCAAAACCGTGGATACTTACAACATCATGGTTTCTTTTCTCTGCAAGGCTGGAAAAGTCAAAGAAGGTTACAATGTTCTTCAAGAGTTGAAGAGAAAAGGTTTAAAACCCGACGTTTCATCATACAACTCTCTTCTCGATGCTTGCTGCCGGGGCGATCTACTCAGGCCGGCCAAGCGGTTGTGGGATGAAATGTTTGCCTGCGGCTGCAGTGGGAATGTGGAAAGCTACCGCATTCTCATCGGGAAATTCTGTGAAGTTGGGGAGATGGAAGATGCTCGTCAACTGTTGTATCACATGATCGGAAAAGGCTTAGAAGCGGATGAGTCGACTTATAGATCACTGCTTTTCCAAGGAAATGATCCTAAACTGGGTCTGCAGATTTTTAAGCAGTGTATGGAACATGACTGTGTTCTTGGGAGAAGATTGCTGAATCCTTTCATTGTATTCCTCTGCAACCAAGGTAAAGGCAATGCTGCCAGCTAGATATGGGAAAATGGTTACGATTCCATTTCGACAATTTTTCATTTTATTATTCAACTGCCAGGTTTAATGAAAGAAGCTTCTGAGTTAGCGGTGGAGATGATGAGCAAAGGAGTGGAAGGAATGCGAGGATAAATAAATCATTTATTTACTGGGTAAATAATGATAAAAAACAATGGCAATGGGGATTATTTGAATTTACCCATCAAGCATGGTAAATTGGTAATGGAGAGAGATTATATATATATATATAGTGAGAAGAATTTTACCGACCAATGTCAGATCAAGTTGGGAAAAAACTTAACAAAATTCTCACGAGCTCCAATCACTTTTTTTAGGGTTTGGGGGATTTTACTCTGGGCGGGCGGTTGTTTGGCTGAATGTTGATTCATGGCAATCGATGGAGAAGACGGGGATAAGAACTCTAATTTCTCGAGTCAGTCAATGTCAACAACTAGCGGTAGTGTCGGATCCCCTTCAGGCCGGAATATCGCCACTCCGGTCAGCGATCGCACTTTGATTCACTTAAACAAACTCGACATCCGAGAAGATGAATCAGGGTAAGCCATTGAAGCCCTCCTAAAGATGGCATTTTTGGTGTCCTTAACTTGTTTTTTTACAGGAACACGAAGAAGAAAAGAGCCCAACGAGCCGTAGGAGGTGGTGATAAAGCCGGTAGAGGACTTCGACAGTTCAGCATGAAAGGTTCTCATTTCTCTTCCTAAAGAGTGAAAAGTGCTTTCTTTATCAATATCGATCTGTATGTATAAACTCTTCCCTCTTGAATCGTCATATATATATATATATATATATATATATATA
>KE529355.1:0-11013 GCA_000441915.1 Genlisea aurea | reverse complement strand
TTTTTTTTTTTTTTTTTTTTTTTTTTGAAAATTTGCAAAAACCCAACAATATATAGTGAATGGGACCATAAATCAGAACCCTAATTGACTTCTTGATTGCAACGACAATAATAATAAAAAGAGTAGTGATCGAGAAATGGGAGTGTGAGTGGAATTTGCTTTATTATTTTGTCGAGACAAGGAGAAGGATGATGATAAACAAATCCCATGCCATGTCGAAAGAAACAAACCCTACATCCGGTGGGCCCCACCATAAAAAAATCGATAAACAAAACCAACCAAACACTACTAACTCACTACTAACTCAGATAAAAAAATATGATCATGTCATCGGACAAACAGAAACACATGCTTTGCTGCTGCTGCCAACTGCCCCTTAACACAACACCCAGATTTCCACAAATCTCTTTTCCATGCCAAACAATAATGAAATCGACACAAGCAAGCAATAATTAATGAAACATGCCGGAAGAAACATTTCTCCATAACCACACAGACAGAGAGCGGAAACAAGTGAAAAAAGAAAAAGAAGAAAGCAATCAAGTATTCAACACTTAACTTTAAAGGACCGATTTCAATTATGATGAGGAGGGAGGAGGAGCCAGGCAAAATAGCCCCACCTTGCAGTACAATAGCCCCCCTCTGGGTTGTAAAAGGAGCTTTCACTTTCATCAATCAAAATCCATACATGGTCGATGGTGCACACGTAATCAGACAAGATAAATATATATTTGAATCGTACAGGGGAAGAAGAAACTACACGATCATAATTTAAACATTCTAGCGCTACTGCAGAAGGGCAAACGAGTCGTTTGATCATAATGGTGGGGGGGGTAGTACCTCTTGTGTAAAGATGATGGATCGGATTCATTATTGATCGGCATTGATCCCGAAGATTCGGACTTTGTGCATGTGTGGGAACTTGGCAACCACCAGAATGAAAACGGCCAGAGTGTTGATGAGGAGCATTGGGCTTTGATAGCTGGTTGAGTGAGAGGCTATGAGGTAACTGCAGCAAGAAAACAAAAATTATCAGTAAAAGAGAGAAGGGGGAAAATGCATAAGGCACGGTGAAGTGACAAAAATGAAGCACGGCAATAAAGAAAACAAGAAAATGATCCTTTTTTGGAACAAGGAGAAGAAGAAAGGTGACTTTTGAGCTGACCCCCTAAGTACATGAAAAGACAAGCGGAAAAGAAAACAAAAAAAGTCACAAGATTAATGGCCTTAATCTCAGAAACATAAGACAAGTTTTTAACGCATCTCAACAACGGGAAGCTTCAAATGATAAAAAAGGAGGAGGAGGAAGAAGAAGAAGCTTACAGGGCTACAGGTATCACCGTCAAAAACTTCCTATTGAGAGTGAGTTGCTTCCCGTTATCTATTTGCTCCCACCAAGTCAACATATTGTAAATGCCTTGATCATCTGCAAACGGCGTCCCCTTTTTCCAGTGGAAGAAGTGATATGTGATCTGAAGAACCAAATCATATAAAATAATAAATCACAGATTCATTTCTTGCAAAAAAGACAAAAGGGTCATCCTGAAACTACATGCTAAACATCTACATACTGTGATTCAGTATAGATCACAAAACATGAATTGAATTTCCCTATTAAGCACAGGGATTGCCAGATTCATACATATTTAACTAAAAAAACGAGATGATCGCTTGTGAATCCATAACCCTAAGAAAAAAAAAACAGCGGCCATACCACGGAATGGAACAGATGCACGACGGTCCACGCGACGCCCGCGGAGCATCCGAAAACAGACAGCACCACGAGCCACGAGAAGAGTAGTATCAGAATATAGGCCGTCCACACACCGGGATACGTGAACCACTCCGTATTTTTATTCAGATCCGTCGGAGGAACAGCCTGTACATACAAATTCGCCATACCTCAGGAATCCGATTGGCGTCGAAACCCCCTCCGGAAAAAAACAAAAAAACAAAAAACAAAAAACAAAATCGTATTCAAAGGTCCGATCAATCCCCAAAATTCAACGGAAGAACCTCGAGATATTTATTCATATATACACACGAAAGAATGGACGATCGAATGACTTCGGCCGGAGAAAGAAAAGCTTCAGTCCAAATTGCTACAACTCCCAATAAAAAAATATATATATATATTATTTATTTATTTATTATTTATGGTGGCAATTTCGTGAATGATTGAGTTTTTCATGGGTAATATCGACAATTAGCGGCGTCGGAGGTAAAACTTCGTTTGCCTGTTGTCGTCTTGTCATACGTTGTTGGATTGCGTTTAAAGGTCAGAGTTTCGACTGGTAGTGATATTCGGATTCAGGGCTCCTTTGGATTCGGATCTTGAAACCCTAAATTTGTTCCAGAGGATTTTCGATAACGAAGAGGAGGAGGTTTGAGGGTTTTTGTTGGAAGAAAAAAAAATGGGGGATGTGGCGAATAAATTGGCGTATTTTCAAGCTATTACTGGCATCGAGGACACGGATTTGTGCACAGAGATTCTGTCGGCTCACAATTGGGATCTGGAATTGGCGATTTCCTCGATTACCGCCGCCGATACGACGACTACGAGCCGCGCCTCTTCCGCACCCCGAGAAGAGCGAGATGTAGGAGGAGGCCTCGTTCTGCCTTCCAACGCGAGTAACCCTCCGGGGCTGGCTTGGAGGTTAATCACTCTCCCGTTCTCGATTATTTCCGCTAGCCTAGGTCTGATTTCAGGTGCAGTGGGGTTCGGTTTATGGGCAGCCGGCGGCGTATTATCATATTCCTTAAGCGCGATCGGGCTGAACGGCCGAGCTAGTCCCGGAGCAACGCCGCTAGTATCCGTATCCCAATCAGTTGCAGAGGCGACGGATTTCGTAAACAGTTTCGAGTCCGAATACGGAAGGCGGAGGCCCGATTTCGTGACCGAGGGTTTCATGGACGCGTTGCAGAGATCCAGACGCGAATACAAGCTTCTGTTTGTGTACCTCCATTCTCCGGATCACGCCGATACGCCCTTCTTCTGCCAGGGCACTCTGTGCGACCAAACGTTGGTCGCGTTCTTGAGCGAGAATTTCGTATCGTGGGGCGGTAGCGTGAAGGCCAGCGAGGGGTTCAAGATGAGCAACAGTTTGAAGGCTTCTAGGTATCCATTCTGTGCCGTCGTCATGGCTGCCACGAACCAGAGGATCGCATTACTTCAGCAGGCATACGTTTATTTATTTTCCAGAGGATCCTGATAATGATGTTTCTTAAGCATATAGGCATATATGGTGTGTGTGTGTCTGCAGATCCAAGGGCCGAAATCCGCCGAGCAGATGGTCACCATGTTGCAGACGGTGCTCGACGAGAGCGCGCCCGTCCTCGTCTCTGCCAGGATCGAAGCCGAGGAAAGAAGGAACAACATGCGTCTCAGAGAAGAACAGGATGCCGCTTATCGTGCAGCCCTCGAAGCTGATCAAGTAAGTAATGACGCCATTTTCTTTTTCATGTTTTTTTGCTGTTGTTGTGTTCCGTTTTGTTTTACGCCCTTTTCGTTTCGACAAGGCTCGAGAGCGGGAGAGGAGAGAGGAGCAGGAGAGGCTCCAACTCCAAGCTGCTGAAGCCGAGAGGAAGCGAAAAGAGGAGGACGAGGCTCGGGAAAGGGAAGAGAGAGAAGCCGTCGAAAGGGAAGTGGCGTTGGCGAAATCCCGCCAGGAGAAAGCGCTGCGCCTCGGTGCTGAGCCGGAAAAAGGGCCTGGCGTCACTCAAGTAAGCTGACTGACCGTTTGAGATATCGATCGATTCCCGTTGTTTCTTAGGGTCCATATTCGATTCCCTTCCAGGTGCTGGTTCGATTCCCGTCGGGAGAACGCAGAGAGAGGAGGTTTCGATGCGGATCGACGATACAATCTCTGTATGACTATGTTGATTCTTTAGGTGCCGTAGAGGGGAACAGCTACAGACTGGTTTCGAACTTTCCCCGAATGGTATACGGCCACGAAAAGCTCTCTTCGACATTGGACGAGGCCGGATTGCATCCGCAAGCAAGCCTGTTTGTCGAATTGAATTAATAGCACAAGGCATCATCAATCATAATTTAAGGATTTCTGATTGTTTGCGGGATATATATATATGAATGAATCTTCTTTATTAGACTGAGTAATGGCAGTTAGTGTTGATTACTGAATACATATGAAAAACCAACACCTTGTCACTGTTCTGAATCTTCTTCTTCTTCTTCTTCTTCACCATTTGCGCTTTCTTGATCTTCTGGAGTGGCTAGAGGAGCAGCCCAGTTGCGGATTTCATTCCGGTAGTGTTCTTCTGGAGATGGGAGATCGTGGAAATCATTCCTCTCCTGATGTGTTCCAATTACAGAAAAAGTGAGTTTCGTGATCTTGTTTCGAATTCGATTTATACAGACCAAAGATACCTTTCTGGAGATTCTGCTGTCTCTCTTTGTGGAAGGAGATAGAAGCTTCATAGCTTCGTTCAGAAATTGAAAACCCTGAAGATCTCCATTTGCAATACTTGCTTCTATCTGGAAAAAAAAAAAAATGAAAAAGATCATCAGCTACTAGTAATTTCAGAATGGAAGCCATTTTTAGTAAACCTGAATGTGAAGGATGCAGAGGAGGATGCTGGCAATGGGCAACCAGCTTTCCTCAGGGGATATCGATAGATTGGATCTAATAGAAATTACACAGATCAGACAGCAGGAACGCAGAGAATTATTGATAAATCAATGGCGGAAACTGACCTCAAATAAGGAGCTAAATATGCCACAGCATAAACAGCATATCGGGGCTTCATTGTATCCAACCAAGCAAACACCCAACTCTGTTTAAACCAAAACGGAGGTGAAAGAACGAACGAAGCACATCAAGAAAAAGAAGAGTTGGGTGTTTAGGGTTCACCATCCAGTTAAAATAAGGAACGAAGCTTATGATCCCCATAACAGCAAACCTCGCATCGCTCGAGTCGATCAACGATTTCTCTCCGAAATCGTCCTCATCAGCCAACGGAAGATCTGGAAAAATCAACGAATTCAAAATGCACGCTCCGATGGCTACCGCCACCGGTCCGTCCGCCGAAAATTCCGCTCTCCATTTCTTTCCTCCGAAACTCCTCCTCTGAATCCGAAATCCACCACGAGAACAACAACTCCGTGACGAAGAAACCACACGGAAATATAAAAAAAAAAGAAAACCAAAAAACAGCACCTGGCGTACTCTTCCGAGCGGAAGAACAACTCCACCATCCGATCTCCGGAGAGAAAAAGTCCTCGACAACAGAGGAGCCGACGCCCTAGCTGTCACGGAGACGGTGAGCATCGAGCATAACCAGACGGCGGCCGCATCTATCGTGCGCCCAACCAAATATGGCGTCGAGACCGATTTTAAAATATATGAAACCCCCAGTGAAATTACAAAAATACCCTCACGTGCCGAGACCCCGTGATTAGTTTTTCTTTCTCAAAGGCAAGATTTGATTCTTCCTTCCTTCACACTATAACAATTAACACTACAAGTCTACAACGACAACAAAAAAGAAGAAGAAGAAAACCTGCACATCCTCCACTATAATAATAACCAAGCAGATTGGATAATGGCAGCCAGCTTTCTGTACCTTTTTGGGATGGTTCATCACCGTCCTTAACACAAGGAGCTTTCTTTTATCAGACAATCTTACTTACCCTGCAGAGTGAGCAGAGTTCATTTTCAACGAACTTCTGCAGAAGATGAGCAATGATGAGGAGAGGTGTTTCTGTGTTTATTACCTTTTAAATTTTTTTTTTACAAAAGGAGTTTCTGTTGGGGAGAGATGTTGTATTTTATGGTCATGAATCGACTCCTCTTTCATCTCCGTCCTCGTCCAGGGAACTCAGCCGCTGCTGCAACTGGGAAACACCAGTGGAAAGAAAGAATGTCGATTTTTTTTTTTTGTTTCGTTTTATAGAATGTCTGTTGTAACGACGGATGGAACCTGCATGAACTTCAGTTTTTCGGACGTCAATTCGTCTACCAAGGTGTTCATCCTGAAGGAGGAGACAAAAATACAAATTTCATGGTTCTGCTGGCTATATCGAACTTTTGATGTTGATAAATAGATAAATTGCCACGACCTTGATTGAAGCTCGGAGATCTTCAAAAGGAGAACCCGTTCCCTCTCCGAGAAGACTACTTCGACCTGTTTTGAGAAGAAATACACAACATTTTGCAGAGAAAAAAAAAAAAACACTGCATATTTGACTTTGATCTGAACTTACACCGCCATTACTTTCCGGAACACGAGGTAGTGCGGGATTCCCATTTTGAGAAGCTGGAATTCAAGGTAAACAAACATCAGCCTAATCACATTGAGCTGGAAACACTTTAGTACAGAAACATGAAAAAATAGAACAGCACACCATTTTCGCTCTCCGTTTGCAAGTTGCTTAATATGGTCGCGATGAGATCCTGAAGTTAAAATGCACGCAAAAGAGATCAGGAATACTATAACCGACAGAATACCGATGATAATAATAAACCAACAAACGATATCTCCACTCACTTGTTGAACTGATGTTTGCTGGAGGAGATTTTGAAGGTGAGGCATAAGAACCGATGCAGGCACATTGATGCTTCCTGCTTCCCTTGACGACTGCATATTCGGCTGAAAAAAAACAAAAGAAAAAAAAAATACTATACTGAAAAGAGGAGCAAAAACAACGAAAGAAATAAAATCGAATGAGTGAAACAGACGGACCGCATGCTTAGAATCAAATATCCAGCTCCCAACGCTGGCGGACTTCCTTAACGGTGACCCCGGATAATCCGACAGCTAATGACAATTAGTCGTAGAGTTAAAAGAAACAAACAAATATATCATCATCATATTGCGATAAGAAGCCATTCGTTGTGGGCGGTACCTGAGAATTTGGTCTGGAAACTGTCGATAAAGGGATATCCTGACGATATTATTATAAGTTAGAAGAAGCAAGAGAAACGAATGAGTTATAAAGCAACCGAGTTTCACCTTAGCGAGATCTACATTTTCTGATGTGACTGAAAATCGCCCTTTAATTTGCACCAAATTCGTTTTCGATTTCTCGTCAAAGGAATCCTTAAACCCTTCAGAAACAAGAATGTATATGGATATTTTTCCGGGGTGCTCAGTTGGGACGGAAAACGATGAAAACCAGTGTTTACCTCCTGAAGATTTGATTGGAGCTGATAAGCTGTTGGCTGAAGCTCTGTTGGGAAGGTTCAGGGGACCACTGAAATTAGGATCTCTCCGAGATTGCTGAGCCTTTTCAGCCACCTGTTGGCTCTCAGTTTCTCCCCTGATTAAAAAAGGGACACACTATGAGATTGTGCATAGAAATTCATTCACTACTAGATAGATAAAACAATATTTCTTGCAGTTGATTACAGAACCAATATATTTCTTGCGAACAATTTGTTTTGCATCAAAAACATGGCTACTTACTGCTAAGAATCACATTCCATGACAGGTTAAGCATTTCAACACTTCTCCAAGATCTCCACATTAAACTTAAGAATAAGAACTAATGCTATAATTATATCAAGAGCAGCAGAGAAAACAAAAAAAAAAAAAACCTTTTCCTAAGCATATTACCGAGGCCCTGAAAGAAAGAGGTCTAAGAAAAATAAAGAATTTATAGTCAACCTTTTGATGCTGCGCACTCCTTCCGACAGCGACTTGCTTAATACAGAACCAGGAATGAGTGGTCCACTCCGAGTTTGACGCGGTCCATGACTCTGAATTTTACTCCTCGATTGTTCTACATCTTTTTCAATAGCTGGTACAAGGCTCTCAAAATCCTCCAAATCACTGTCTGGAACTTTTACCTCATTTGACTGATTTTTCACTTCAGTAATCTCATCCTCTACTGTTTCTTCTCTGAAAAATAAAGGAGACAAGGGAATGCTGAAGGCCTAATTAAGAGAAAACACTAAAACCCCATGTTCCTCTTCTAGTATGCATCTTAACAAGGAACAAGGTAAGGTGAGAAATAAAGCCAGTGGAACAGAAAAATATCTAGTAGATAGGAGAAGAATAAAATTTGAATGCCTCAAGAGTTGCAGAAATGATACAGACAGTTTCCATGAGACGGAATAAAAACTTGTAGCATTACCGGGAGACTGCTGGTCTCGACAGCGACTCAGATACAACCTAAAAGAAAAGAAATGACAGTTAATTCTATTATCTGCTAGTTCCATTATCCTTATGATAAAGAAACCTTGTGATCCTTATGATATTTGAGGCTGCCATCTTCCATGATTTCCTGAGTATCAACATCCACATGTAGCTGCCAATGAGTAAACATGCCCATGATTTACCAAATTAATATTAGTCGAAAAGATAGCTGTGAGAAAAATAAACAAAAAAAATTATGTTCTTACACAAGACGCTTGTAACTTCAAATCCTCAATATCAAAGTTCCACGCGCTTACTCCCCGCTTGTACTCACTCTGTGAAGTGGAAGGTTAGTTAAAGGGAGAAAAAAAGTCAAATTCGAATAATCTATGAAATACAAGGAATCTGCTAGTTGAATCCCATAATGAAAGCAAAAAGAATCAGAGCACTTCAATGACGAGGAGGGAATACTGAACGCATGAACGTTATGTTCTCTATATATAGAAAGACGGAAATGGAAGAAAATGGGATCTATTGATTCAAACCAATGATAAAGCTTCCTGTTCGGCCGAGGGCATCTTCTTTAAAGCAAGTTGAGCAGCATCTTTGACCTCCAGGCAATAAAAAAAAAAAGAATCAATGAAAAGGGTTCAAAACCATAGTAAAATAATAAGTGCATACCTGGAGATCTTTTACACGCTTCCACAGTGGTGGCAGGTCAGCAAACAATTTCTTCACAGAAAGTTCGGGAGGCTTTGCATTCCTGAAGAACGAATGCTTCAGCAGCTTTTCCGCAGTCGGTCGCTTTGTTTGATCTTTCACCAAGCACATCGCAACCATTTCTTTAAAAGACTATTCATGACAATCACTAGTTTAAAAAATCATCAAAACTGCACATAGGCAGGTAATGTTCCTAGGCAACGGAATGGAGGAAGGCAGTGACCAGAATACCTTTGAGAACCTCTTGTCTCGATCATAATCAAGTCCCGGGGGTGCGTTTTGTATTGTCATCAGCAAAACCTACAAAATGGTAGCATAAAATTACAGATAAGAATTTCTGCAGCCGAAAAAAACGACAATGAAAAACATGTCATTCAACCTTCATGGGAGGGTATTTAGAAAATGGGGCGTGCCCATGAGCCAATTCTAATGCAGTAATTCCAAATGACCAAATGTCTGCCCTGTATAACAAGTTAAGAAACTGTGAATGAGGTCGCCACATGCTATCATGAAAATAACGGACATAGACGATGCTTGTCTTCCTCATATCATGGCAATGCAATAAATAGCAGGGAAAAAAAAAAACGAAGAGGATAAGAAATTATGATTTATTTTCCCAACATTTCCAGCTTATCTTGCAAGGGCTACTAGCATTGCATAACCAAGTGCCATGATCAATAAAACATTAAAATTTGATGGATTATCGCAATCAATCATGTTAGGAGAAAATGGAGTCAAACCTACTTGAAATCATAACCGGTTCCCGGCTGTAAAACTTCTGGAGCCATCCTGTAAGGTAAAATTAAGTGCAATACATAACTGGCATCTTTAACACTAAAATATTCATAAATAGCATAGACAACAGCAGAAGAAGTCTTTTAGATACACAACAGACCTAAAAAAACTAACATATTCCATCGCGCGACAGAATCAAAGAAAAAAACAACGATTTTCATAAAAATGAATCGCATTTAAATCTTGAAAAAACTAACAAAACTACAGAAATCAGATTGAAAGCCAGTTCAAAATAAAATACAAAGCTCGTTGACGTATAGGAATAAATGATAACACAAGCACAGAGAGAGACATAAAAATTACCAGCATGGAGTTCCCACAAAAGTATTTCTTGAACGCTGTCTATCACCTTTGTCAAACATGCAAGCAGAAACACCAAAATCAGCAAGCTTTATATCACCATCACTGTGTATTAATATATTCCCTGCCTGCACACAAACAAACCATTTCTAAAAATAAGAAATCATTGAGTCAATTCAGGCCATGGAAGATTATGATAGCGTAGAAAATTCATGAATAACCTTCACATCACGATGAATATGGCCTTGCTTGTGCAGGTACTCTAAAGCCTTAAGAGTCTCTCTCAAAATAGACCCAATGGCAGATTCTTCAAATCCTTCTGGGTAAGCCGTCTTCATCAGATGCAGGCAAGAACCTTCTGCCATAAAAGGCATTACGACCCAAAGATTTCGGTCAACAACGAATGAACAAAATGCTCTAATCACATTAGGATGTTCTATCAAGCTCATTGTCTGAGCCTCTCTACGAATATCATCCTGCAAAAGGAAGTACTTATCAGGTACATCTGGAAGTATAAACACAAAAATAAATCGTTAACGGAAAAAACATATTTACGCATTGCATTTATCAAGGCCGGGATGTTTTTTTAGTCGGTAAAAAATTAGGATCAAGAACTTCCAAATTCAGCAAACACTTTAAGCAAAATTTCCATTAAATGACTGTTTAGGCAGACTTAAGATTGCACTGGCATGTGCATATGGGAGTTTTTTTCACCGTTTCGAGACAGCATATTATGTTTCTGGGGACCAATAAGAATGGAACCAACTTCAAAATTCCGTGAGCATCTTTGACAGTACAAGTTCCACATAAAATTCTTACACACATAAAATTCTTTGAAACAGATTAATATCTGCAAGTCTATAGATCAAGTTGGATTAATCATCTAAAACTCTACACGTCTTTGGTATTCATTGCAGTTCTCATAAGTTCATCCTAATACAGAAAGGTCAATTGATTTAAACAGTTTCTCATTGGTAAGTCAGAAGTTTGCCCTCCCCAACGAACCAGTAAGAAATTATCTATCTCACACAAAAGAAAACTCAAAACAAAAACCGGGATCAACCATTCACAGGAAAATTAAAAAAAAAAAAAAAAAAAAAA
>KE529350.1:0-18461 GCA_000441915.1 Genlisea aurea | reverse complement strand
AAAAAAAAAAAAAAAAAAAACTCATAAGGGATATGGAGGAAGATATTCATTAGGAAGTGGATTTTGTGCGTTACGAGAGTTTCAGCTTCGTCAACCCCAGCTTTTATTTCTGATATCTTCTGTTTCTTTTGTTCTGCAGGAAGTAGTGATTAGAATGCCAGGAATCATACAAATCTCCAAATCCAGGAAATAGGCAATCCAAGAATAAGAACACGAAAACGGCTGTATAAAGATTGTTCAAACCTCCATCAAGCAGGGCAGCCGATGAGCACTTTTTCGATAAACTTGCAGAGAGTTGACAGTATCGATTTTCGTAGCTTTCAAATACGGAGCTCATCTTTGTCTACTATGCCAAGAGATTAACAGAAGATTGGGTCTATAAGAGATAAATAAACTTCACTGAACTAAAACAGACATAGAAATTGGACAGATCTGCAACCGATGATCCATATTCTAAATTATCCGATTCATTCAAACGGCGGGGATAATTTCGGATTTTGATCAGTTTTTTTCAAACTGCCCCCAATCACAGATCAAATCCGTCCAACATCAGCTTGAATTGAAGAAAATAAAACGGCGTAAGCACAATCATAAGCAGAAACAGCAAATTGCACAACCGTCCCCAATCCGCTCAAATCAGATGCCAAAAACCCTTGGAAAATTCAACGAAATTATAAACGAACGGAACCTGAAATTAAACCAGAGACGCAACCGCCGGGGAAATGGATCGCGAGTTAAAAAACCCGCCGGAAAATCTATTCCTCTTTCAAAAACAAAATTCGAACGCCGTCGACATATTCGGATCCATAAACAGGCATCACAAACTCGGAGATTATAACAACAAGAGGTATAAATAAAGCAATGGATTTATTTTTATTTTTATTTTTAAAAAAACAATATATAATTACAAGTTACAACCAACTCCGTAATTTATCTGGAAAAAACTGCGTAAAAAACGCAGTTGAATTGAATGGGGTTAATTTTTATGATACATTAAAGAATTGATGGATGGGTTGTTCTTGAGATGGGTAAATCATTGGCCCTGAGAACGTAACTCTCTTCCCCTTCCTCTTCTTCTTCTTCTCCTGCACAAAAAAGGAAAACAGAGGAGGTTTAGGAAAAAAACTACTAATGAGTTGAATCTATCGCCATGATTCGTCTTCTGCTGCTTACAACGTATGGTTCCTCCTCGGACACAGTGTTGTAATCTGGCTGCTGATGAAGCTGCTCTTCATCTTGCTCCCAAAATAACATGCGTTTCACAACCTCATTGGAATGCCTCGCATTGCTGCTGCTGTGTTTTCGTATTCGTTTGGCGTAAAACGGGACGGATTTAATACTGCTGCTTCCATGTGAAATCTGAGATTCCTCCGCCTCCGACTGAGTATCGTTGAATTGCTGTTTGTAAGATGCATGACTTTGATAGGGAGCTTGATTATTCCCTTCAGAATCCTGAGTTGTTCCAGCGCAGACACAAGTCACAACATATGATCCGATCCAACCGGAAATCTTAATGAAACAAAAATGATGTTATGTAGTCAGCGGCAATTACCTTGAAGAATTCGCTCGATGATTCTTGCAATGCTTTACGTGATGATCTTGTTCTTGAGGCCCCGCCACCGGCTTTTCTTCTGAAAAAACAAAAAAAAAAACAAAACAAAACAAAGCCCCCATTTATCATTCATTCTATGAGAATGAAAATCAATAAAGCATGGTACCAACCTTCTTGCTTCACGGAATTTAGCATCCATTTCTTTGTTTGGCGGATACTTTGGGAAGCTGGAAGGATCACAAGCATACGGTTTCGTGTTGAAATACATGGAATTGAGAGCTGAAGATGCAGTTCCACGCCTGTGAGGTTCAATGGAAAAGAAAGTCTCTAGGAGGGAGAGTGCAGTCTTGGGAAGTTGGCTGCATCTGTTTCTGAGTGTACTTTCATATGACTGTTGGGGTCTGAACATATTAGAAAGAGGGAGTTTTGATCTCGCCCAGTATTCATCACTTGGTGAGCCACAGAGTTTGAAGATTTTATGCAGTTGTTCCACCTGCAAAACATAGGGGAGGAATGGATGTGTAAGAAACAAGAGCAAAACGTACATGCGAGCAGCATTCCCACCACCTCAGTTCTTCCCTTAAGCAATGGCTTTCCAAAGAAGAGTTCAGCAAAAACACAACCGACGCTCCATAAATCGACGCCCTTCCCGTAACTCGTTGATCCCAGAAGAAGCTCGGGAGGACGATACCATAAGGTCACCACACGGCTAGTCAATGGTTGCTGTTGTCTGTTCTTCATCCTCGTGAAATTCGCCAGTCCGAAATCAGCAATTTTTAGAATCCCATCATTGTTTAACAGGATATTGGACGTCTTAATGTCTCTGTGAAGTATACCCTTTGAATGACAGTGCTTTAAACCACTCAGCAGCTGCAGCATATAGCATTTTATCTGTTTCCAAGACAAAAACAAAACAACTGTTTCAAATATCTCTTCTTCTCTGCATAAATTCATTCAAGTGATGCGAGAGATGGTAGTTAACCTGAGAATCAGTGAACCTGACATCTGGAGATGATAAAAGCCCTGCAAGATCATGTTCCATGTACTCGAAAACAAGGTATATATGGGATGATAATCGCGAAGTTATGATGCCCTCGAGTTTCATAACGTTGGGATGATCAAGCTTTCGTAGAATCAGAATCTCACGAGCCATGAATCTGACACTATCAGGCTTGAAACTGTCGAATTTGACCTTCTTCACGGCGACGATTCTCCCCGTTTTCAGATCACGGGCCCGGTACACATCACTGTAAGTTCCCTGTCCGATCTATGTAACAAGCCAATGCAAGTTAGTTCACAAGAGAGGTTTCGAAAGATTGTAGATGGTTGGTTTACCTTTTCTAGTCTTTCGTATTGCTCTGATCTCAATGGTAACCAACCTTCAATGGCTTCTCCTGCCACGGCGGATAACCATGCCGGCCAACCGGCGGCGACTTGTTCAGCCTCTGTCAACCGCCCAAATTTGAAGCTAGTTTTTTTCTGCGTCGCTATCTTCAGGGCTTTCAAATTACCGGAGTAATTCACAAAACCGTTCCCGAATTGCTCTTCTTCTTTTTCTTCCTCGTAGTCGTTCTCCGGCTCCTCCTTTATCTTCTCCAATTGTCCATATGGGCGATGGGCACGCAATCGCGACGATGAAGAAGAAGGCTCGTTGCCTCGAAAAACCTTTCGGGAGAAACTGGAATGGACAGGCGGCAATTCAGACCTGGTCGTCTTGGAGTTAATACAACCCATTGGCCCTACAAACCCATCAATCGGAAGACACCTTCGAATTTATCCGGCCGAACATGATCGGAGAACAAGAATCGGCCGGACAACGAAGGTGTCGGTGGAGAAAAAAAGGCCTCCCCCCCCTACAAAATCAGCGTCATTTTTTCAGTTTACTCCAAAACTTCAAAAAAAAAAAACCGAAAAACAGCAGCGACAGAGAAGCAATTCCTGACCTTCCTTCCTTTTCCTTATGAGTGGTTGGGAGAAAAAGAAAGAAAGAAAGAAGACTCGTAAAAGAAATCTCCTTTTTGTTCTCCCGCCCCTCCTACGAGATTATCGACGATCGCCCTCATTTGGCGGGGCCACAATGTGACCGTTGAGACTCTCCCTCCACAGTCACTTTAAAACCCTGGATCATCATAGATTAGATATGTTAGAAAAAGACAACCCTTGATCAATGTCCAAATATCAATATCAAGGAAATGAGAGCACATAGATTTTTCTAGAAATTCAGAACCTTTTCGTCGAATTCAAGTTTGGTTTCAACGAAGTAGGTCGACGAAACCGCAAGGCCTTCGACATCATACGTTCTGACAAGTCTCTGCCTTCTACCCGGGGATTCCGACCAGCACAGTTCCAAATGGAAGGAGTTGAACTCTTGAATGCTCTTCGCTACATCGATCGGGCATCCCATATATATGCCGCCCGGAAGCAGGGTCAGCTGGAAACCGCCCTCGAACGTCGCCAAGTTGTCGGATGCGGATCCGTTCCACTGCACTGTGGTTGTCACCTCACTTCCAGATGATCTCGATTTTATTTCCTGAAAGAGGTGACCTCTCTCGTCCATTTCTAGGCTAGCGGTTGTATCTGCCTCAGCTATCGTCGCTCCGTAGACGCCGCTGCGTTTCGTTACAGAGCGGCCTTTCCATGTTCCCAGATGCGGAATGATTCTGTCGAAGAGAACAGCAGCTTCATTGGAAGAAGATGGATCAACGAGAGCGGGATGTTGGATCGTTTTGCTTCCTCTTTCTTCCAGGAACAATAGAAGCATTTCCAGCTTGCCCTGAGGGTCAAGGATATGGAAAGCTCGTAATCTCAGATCACGTTCCAGCGAGTAAAGGCAGTTCTCACATACAACTGCAGGTCTCCTAGAAGGGAGCTTCAGATTTCTGAAACACAGAAAGAAGAAAACTAACTAGTGGAAAGGCCATTGCAAAACTAGCAGGAAGGCAACATCTCTTCACCTTGGGGATTCTTCCCCGGTATCATCTTCACCCAACACCCCTTGTCTGATAACCGTTTCCAACATTCCCGCCGTTTGATATCTCAGAGCGAATGCCTTTTCTTTGGGGAAAAATCCAATCTGCAAAAACAGATCGACTGAAACAATGATTGCATTTTAAGAATAGCAGAGAAATGTAGCCAACAAACCTGCTGATATTTGTCCACTGTAAACATGTTCGTTTCTTTGATTTTGTATTCAAACCATTCCGACTCATCCTCGGAATCCGTAGACGAGTTCAAAGGAGGCTGTTTAATGTATAACCTACACTTCATGAAGTAGAAATGTTTAGGTCCGACCAAAGCCATTGCCAAAGCAGCCAACCATAAAACTTACGATTGAATCAAACTGATGAGTTCCTCTTCTCCATAAGAGCTAGCAGCAAGCTTTGTATCTATTCTATGTAGCAAATGGCCATTGCTATCAAATTGCTGCAACGACAAACACAATCACAATACATGGAAATTAAAACTCTCTCCGACGAATTGGTGAAGAGTTAAATCACAATTACATGGAAAGAGCCCTTCCAGGACCCCAAATTCAGATCGATGAATCTTTTAAGGTTGTCAACGTTCATAGCTTCGGCGCTCAGAGTCCCGCTGTTGATCGTCGTCGAAGCGGGGGCATTCTTGGAGCAGGACGGTGGTTGGAATCGACGAAATCGCTCGGCACACGAAAAAGAAGAGGATTTACCGGTACACAGAGACATATGCGAAGCTCTGCAACTGTAACTCGATGCCACCGACAGGGAAGAGATAACCGTTGCCATGGGGAAAGGAAATGAGAAAAAAAAGAGGAGCTTGAACCCTAGAAAAAAGATAAAAGAGGTCCCACCGGGAGTCGAACCCAGGTCGCTGGATTCAAAGTCCAGAGTGCTAACCACTACACCATGGAACCTCAGACTGTTGGTCTAATTTTACAGATGTTATATAATCATATTCCAAGAGTCCAATTTCACAGAAACTGGATGTGTCGTGCCTGATTTAGTTACCCGTTAAACTAACGCAACGTTTCCGTTCCGTTCATCCATTTTCCTACTCCACACTACTACACATGTCTCATGTCTGAATCACCCTTCCCCGCAAAAGCCCCTCACCGAGCACATCATTAAGGTGGGTTCAGAACATTTACTCTTTTCTGATTCTCCATCGGAGAAGTTCTCCAGTTCATCGCCGGTGAGATTTCATGGAGTGTGAAGCATGCATGACGATGGGAGTCCCCATCTTCCACTCCGCCACCCGCAACACCATCCGGAAGCCACCCCTCTGGGAGGCTGCCGCCGGTCACCGGAATCTCATCCTCGACCCCCGCAGCCACAATGTCCGGATATGGAACAGACTCATCTTGCTCGCTCGAGCTCTTGCCCTCGCCGTCGACCCCGTCTTCTTCTTCTCCATCTCCATCGGCCCACGCCCATGCATTCACATGAACCGCTCGGCGGCGGAGGTGGCCTCCGCACTTCGCACGTGCCTGGACCTGGCTCACGCGTGCCACCTCCTCATCCAATTCCGATTAGCTTACGTCTCCAGAGAATCCCTCGTCGTCGGATGCGGAAAACTCGAGTGGAATGCACGCGCCATCGCCTCTCACTATCTTCTGTGCTCCCATGGCTTCTGGTTCGATCTCTTCGTACTACTTCCAATTCCTCAGGTAAAACCAACATTCATTCATTCACCTTTCGATTGATTGATTGAGTTTAGGGTTGAGCTGAATTCTCCATCCTCCCCCCAATCGGCAGATTGTGTACCTGTGGTTAGTACCGTGGCTGCTGAGACAAAACAAGATATGGGAAATGATGAAACTCGCTCAAATCACCTTCTTTCTCCAGTTCATTCCCAAGGTTTATCACTTGTTTTCCCTGATGCGCAGAATGAGAGAAGCCGCTGGCTATGTCTTCGGCACAGTTTGGTGGGGCTTTACCCTCAACCTCATAGCTTATTCCCTCGCTTCCCATGTATGTCCATTTCTATCATGATCAACTCGATTCTCCCTCCCATGAAAGGAGTAACTAAACCAGGCTGGCTGTTAATCATAGGCTTCAGGAGGGTGTTGGTATATACTCTCCATAGAGCGTGCGGCAATGTGTCTTTCTCAAACGAGAGCCTTGATGTCCTGCAACAGGGAAACTTGGATTCAGTACTTCCACACCAATAGTTCAACAAAGAAATCGGTTTGCTTTGAAGAAAACCAAACATCATTCCCATATGGAATTTATCAATTTGCTCTCCCTCTGATGACTAGCAACGCTTTCACGATCAAACTTCTATATGCAAATCTATGGGGCTTGATGGCTCTAAGGTAGGTATAAACATATGTGGTAGTGATAACCATGCCAAGTCTAAGACGATTTGGTTGTTTGTTTCATGTTTTACAGCACAATGGGGAACAATCTAGAGCCAACGAGCCAATCCCTAGAAGTCGTTTTCTCTATAAGCATGGTGCTAGGAGGGTTACTCCTGTTCACCACTTTGATTGGCAATATTCAGGTATTCTTACATGCCATCATGATGCAAAGACGAAAAATGCAGCTACATTACAGAGAAATGGAGTGGTGGATGAGGCACAGACGATTACCCGAAAAACTCAGACGAAGAGTTCGAAGGTATGAGCACTGGATGTGGGAAACGAGGCGAGGACAAGACGAGATGGCATTGATCCAAGGCTTTCCGGAGGGACTCAGGCGCGATGTTAAGCGCTGCATATGGTTACACGATATCAGAAAAGTTTGTTACGAGAATGTTAATATCTTGAACAAATAACAATACCTCAGCTCAGCCTTTAAGCACTGTTTCATATGTCTGTGTTGTAGATTCCATTGTTCTTCAACTTGGGTGATCTTGTCCTCGACAGCATCTGCGATCGAGTGAAGCCATTGGCCTATTCCAAACATGAAAAGGTGCGTCAACAATTGTTTATATAATGATGAACTGACTGACTAACTGGTAAAAAATCATGACAGATAATCAGGGAAGGTGATCCGGTGCAACGGATAGTTTTCATTATGAAGGGAAGAGTGAGGAGGATGACGAAAGCGGAAAAGACTACTACAAGCTTACTTGAAACCGGAGCATTTTTGGGAGACGAATTGATACCGTGGTGCCTGCGCCGCCCTTTTTTCGATCGGCTTCCTGCTTCGGGGGCTACATTCACTTGCACACGGCCGGTGGAAGCGTTTGCAGTTGAATCGAGCGATTTGAAATACATAACAGATCAGTTCCGGTTCCAATTTGCGAACGAGGGTTTGAAACGAACGATGAGGTATTACTCGTCAAATTGGCGGACGTGGGCTGCCGTCAACATTCAATTGGCTTGGCGCCAGTACTTGAAGCGGGTTCAGAGACTCCCGGAGGACCAATTGCCGGCGAACGTCGCCGGAGATAACCGGCGACCTGCGTTGTCGTCGCTTAGGCCTTACGATCACCTCCTCGAGTATTCATAATTTAATTGCTTGCTATAATAAATAAGGTCCGAATTTTCATTTTGATCCCATCATTTCTGAATATTATATAATAAGCACCATAATTTAACCACCCCCGAACACACATTTCCACCCGGCCGTTGACGACGGAAAACATTGCATCTTCTCCGTTCCGCCGTCGATTCTAGGTTTACCTCTTCGGCCTGTAATTTCTAGCATTTTCTCTTTACCCGATGGCATCTTTACTGATTCTAGGTTTATGCCGGCCATGTTCCTCTTGCTCTGTTAATTTCAATTCCTAGTAGTTTTCCGGCCTTAACCAATGGATCTCGTGAATTGTTTCGTCGGGTAGTTTCTGTTGTGAAATTAGTTCAAGTTGGGTACCAAAAGCCAGCCTCTGGTTGCATTATTTTGGACGCAGCAGCCTTCTTTATGCTGTTAATAAATAATGCTGTTTGCTGCTGTTGTTCTGATTCAGTTTGGTTGGTTTTTTTTTTTTTTCTTACTTTGTGAAGGATGTGGAATCGTGCCAATGCCATGAAGCAGCAGAAACAAGAAGCAGATTGCTCAGATGACGAGATATCTTCCGTGACCAGCAAAGATACCGTATTGGAATGTCCAATATGCTGGGAATCTTTCAACCTCGTCGAGAATGTGCCTTACGTTCTGTGGTGTGGCCACACATTATGCAAAAACTGCATCCTCGGACTTCAGTGGGCCGTTGTGAAGTTCCCTGCATCGCTCCTTCAGCTCCCGCTCGTCATCGCCTGCCCCTGGTGCAACCTCTTCTCGTTGCGCCTCGTCTACCGCGGGAACCTGAAATACCCTCGTAAGAATTTCCTCCTCCTGTGGATGCTGGAGAGCATCAACGGCAACAGCGCCATGAAACCTCCTCACTCCAGCATCTGTGGCGAAGGCCAGCATCCCGAAAGAAGATGGTACGGGAGAAGCAGCCATTCGGAACCCTCGATTTCAACGAGACGGGCGGGGGAGGAGGAGGAGGAGGATGGTGGGAATTACCAATTACTCGAGATGCTGCAGCTGTTCTCCCTGAGGAAGGCCCTCGCCTTCTTTTTTCATCTGACAGCTAAGTTTCCGTTGGTGTTCATCTTCCTGCTCATCATTCTATATGTTATTCCTACGTGTGCTGTCATATTGGCTCTGTACATGGTCATCACCGTCGTCTTCGCTCTCCCGTCGTTTCTCATGCTGTATTTTGCATACCCAAGCTTGGATTGGCTTGTCAGGGAGATCATCACATGACAGCAACTGCTGTGTATGTATGTATGTATGTTTTCTGGCAAGGCACTAAAAATAAATCTTATTCAGTGTGCTTCGAATATTAAATCTCCTTCCTTTCGTTCCCAGAACAAAAAACTCAAGGACCAATGAGACAGAAGGAAGATCCAATTGGAAAAATGATTCGCCCTTCATCACCGATCATTGACACGCATGAGTGATGTGTCTGTTCTGGTCGCAGATTTTTTTTTTATTGATAAATAAAGCAGCCCCAGATCATTTCATTGCTTGCCTTGCTCTGTGGAGGGACGAAGAAGAAGACGACGACGACCCGCAATAATTACCAGAAAAAAAGGGGTACGTACGGTACGAGACTTTATTCCTTTTTTCTCGATTTTCCTTTGGAACCGAAACCCCAACACGCACAAAATAATGCTTCCTTTGCATTCGAATTTAGTTGTTGGCGCAGTGATTTCTTCGTTTCCCATGATGGATGGATGAATCGAATCGAATCGAATCAAATCCAGGTGGTGGGGGGAATAAAGAAAGAGGAAGTATGATTGCCGCGAAGCAATACCGCTGCATACACTCCTCAAGCTGTGCCTGTACCAAAGGGGGTGGTCACCTCAGCGAAGAGCTATTGGCCCTCGTCTTCAACCATTCCAACTGGAATCCCAAATTGATCGCAACCATTTCCTGCGTCTGCAAATGGTTCGACGATTTAGCCAAACGGAGTCTCTGGAAGGAGTTCTGCAAAACCCGAGCTCCCAAAATGATGCTCGATTTGCAGTCCTGTGGGAGCCACAGCATCGATGGAAACTGGAGAGCCCTCGCTAAGCTCCTCATCTATTGCCCCGGTTGTAAAGATGGCTTATTCAGCACTACTTGTCCCATTCCGGGCCACTTCGTCTACCGCACCAGATTCTCAAAAACATCCGGAAGAAGCTTCCTCCTCCCGCAATGCCGAACCGACGTCCTATACGTATCCGACCCGTGCGAGCATCTCGACCAGGGCGACGACGGCGACGTCGGATTCTTCCGCGGGATATTCAAATCGTTTCAGGTTTCCAAAGTGAAGAAGATGCTGATCAAGAGGAGCGGGCCGATGCATCAGACGCAGGTCTGTCCTTACTGCAAGGCCAAGCTGTGGAACATGGTTGCCGCCGATATGATCCCGTCGAGTGCCAGCTGCAGATTAGGCGCTTACGAAGACTGCGTCGAGTATTACGTCTGTCTCAACGGCCACGTCCTCGGGACGTGCACGCTTCTGCCGTTGACGGACACGGAAGATGCTTCAGAAGAGCCACCACCGGTGGAGTGAGGAGTCTGTCTGAGACCGACCACCTCAATGTCTTTATTACTTACTATATTTCAATGTCTTTCTTTAAGCCAGCCCCGCAAACGCAAAGAGTAGAAATAAAAGCAAGCGGTGGGTGGTTCTTTTTTTTTTTTTCGCTTCACTTCGTCTGGGAAGAAGAAAATGCTCCTCCGAAAACATCCGAATCCGAAGTCGGACGCCTTCTGAAGACGAGCTTCTGCTGCGGAAGTTGGCCGTTTGCGAATGCTGTGACTTCGGTGTCGATCACGACGGTGGTTTCATCCTTGAAATCTCCCCTCAGAATTCCTTTAGCAAGCTCGTTCTCGACGTACTGCTGGATCACACGTTTCACCGGCCTCGCCCCGTAGTTGGGATCGTAACCGAGATTGCCCAGAAGCTTGACCGCGCCATCGGTCACCTCGATATTCATCTTCCTGTCGGCCACCCTCTTGCACACTCTTTCCAACTAAACAACCAACAGTGAAAAATATTCCTTCCATCATCAGTGGCTGTGCCAGTAGTAGCAAGGAGGAAGAAGATTAGAAAACATTTAGTACCGACCTGTAATCTGACGATGCTGCTGATCTGTTCGCGGTCGAGAGGCTGAAACACTATGTATTCGTCGACACGGTTCATGAATTCAGGGCGGAACACCGATCTCGCGGCCTCCATGACTCTCCTTTTTATGGTCTCATAGACCGCCTCCTTAGGTGCAGAGGAAGAAGAAGAAGAAGAAGAGCCATCATGGTCCTCTGCAGCGTTGTTGTTGAGTATGTACTGGGAGCCGACGTTCGACGTCATGATGATCACCGTATTCGTGAAGCTCACCGTCCGGCCCTGAGAATCGGTGACTCGACCGTCGTCCAGAATCTGAAGGAAGACGTTGAAGACGTCGGAGTGAGCTTTTTCGATCTCGTCAAACAGTACGACTGCATACGGCCTCCTACGGACGGTCTCCGTCAACTGCCCGCCTTCTTCGTATCCCACGTATCCCGGAGGCGCACCGATCAGCCGCGAGACGGCGTGCTTCTCCATGTACTCGCTCATGTCGATTCTGACCATGGCTTCTTCGGTGTTGAACAGATAGGCCGCCAGAGCTTTGGCCAGTTCCGTCTTTCCGACTCCCGTCGGACCCATGAACATGAAGCTGGCGATGGGCCGGTGAGGATCCGATAAGCCGGCCCTCGACCGCTGGATCGCATCTGCTACGGCTCGGACAGCGGGGTCCTGACCGACGACGCGCCTGTGAAGCTCTTCCTCTAAATGCAGCAGTTTTTCCCTCTCGGATTCTTGGAGCTTGGAGACGGGAATCCCGGTCCACTTGCTCACTATTTCCGCAATGTCGCTGCCCGTTACTTCTTCTCTGAGCATCGATTTTCCGGACTTCATGTACTCGTCCAACTCCTTTTCCGCTTTGTCGAGCTGGCGCTGGAGAGAATTCAAGCTACCGTACTTGAGTTCGGCAGCACGGTTCAGATCGTACTCCCGTTCGGCCTGCTGGATCTCCAGATTCACCCTGTCGATCTGTCGGAAAAGCATCGTTTTTGTCATTGACGACAGACAATCCATAGAATAATAAATAAATAAATAATCCATTGATTGATACCTCTTCCTTGATAGATTGCAAGCGGGTCATGACGGTCTTCTCATGCTCCCATTGCTCAGTCAGATCAGCTTGTCTCTGCTTCAGGAGAGACAGCTCCGCCTCGAGGCGATTCAAACGATCTTTCGATGCCTTATCGGTATCGTTCGTCAGGGACAGCCTCTCCATTTCGAGTTTCAAAACTGCCCGGTTGATTTCATCGAGAGCCGTAGGCTTCGACGTAATCTCCATCTTCAGTTTCGCAGCAGCTTCATCCACTAGATCAATGGCTGCATAAAAACGAAGCAACGATTTTTTTTTTTTCAGTCAACAGTCGCAGAAAAATTACGATTCTCTATAACCTTTGTCGGGAAGGAAACGGCCGCTGATATAACGATCAGACAGAATCGCAGCGTCGACGAGAGCGCCATCCGATATTCGAACACCATGATGAAGCTCGTATCTTTCACGAAGCCCACGAAGGATCGAGACCGTGTCCTCAACGGTAGGCTGGTCGACATAAACCTGCTGGAATCTGCGTTCCAGAGCCGGATCTTTCTCGATGTACTTGCGATACTCGTCTAAGGTGGTTGCTCCTATGCATCGCAGTTCTCCACGGCCGAGCATCGGTTTCAAGAGGTTTCCGGCATCCATGGCGCCGTTAGTAGCACCTGCAATAACATGCAACGGCTTATTTATTAAGCGCAGCTGTCATAACGAGGGATGCTTAACTAACTAACCTGCACCAACTACGGTATGGATTTCATCGATGAAAAGAATAATCTCTCCATCGGAATCAGTCACCTCCTTCAGCACAGCTTTCAGCCGGTCTTCGAATTCCCCGCGATACTTGGCACCAGCAATTAGAGCTCCCATGTCGAGAGATATCAGCTATACGAAAACGATATGGTATTTGAAATGATAAAACGCAGCATGATGGAAGAACTCGATTCTTACTCACCTTGCGATTTACTAAAGCCTGAGGAACATCTCCCTGAACGATTCTCTGAGCAAGCCTGCCATTCATCATGCAAAAAAAAAAAAAAAGCGCTTCAAATAATCCGATGGCACCATAAAAGAGTAACAAAAAAATCACAACCCTTCAGATATTGCAGTTTTTCCAACACCAGGTTCACCAATCAGAACAGGATTGTTCTTGGTTCTCCTCGAGAGGATTTGTATGCATCTTCGTATTTCGTCATCCCTTCCGATAACGGGATCCAGCTTTCCAGCTCTCGCCATAGCAGTTAGATCTTTTCCGTATTTTTCCAGAGCTTCATATTTCCCTTCAGGATCTGCAAAAACCGATAAACGACATCACGCCATTGTACAAAAAAAGAAACGCCATATAGTAGACAATGAGGTGAAGATTTATCAGACAACAAAAGAAAAATTACATTCGACGTTCATAGACAAATGTGAATGAAGGCAACAGATCATGCTGACTGATGTAAACAAAAGTTTTGTTGGAAGTAAGATACCAAAAAACTAAAATTTATAAAGGAGGGTAATACAATAAATAGCAAAGGGCCTAAAACTAACACTTCACCAAATTCTGAACTGAGAAGCTAGTGAAGAATTAAAGAGCGATATTTCTAAAACA
Organism: Genlisea aurea; assembly: GCA_000441915.1. Lineage (NCBI taxonomy): Eukaryota > Viridiplantae > Streptophyta > Magnoliopsida > Lamiales > Lentibulariaceae > Genlisea > Genlisea aurea. The sequence goes on along the minus strand of KE529350.1, from coordinate 4,757 downwards.
ACGGGGAAACAACTGACTGCAGCAAGGCTTTATTAAGAAAAAATAACTGTAAGAAGCATCAAGCAAGGAAAGGTATGCAAATTCACCTTGGTCAATGACTGTCTGGTTTCCCCTTATTGTCTTGATTGCACCTTTTAATTTTTCCAAAGAAAGTTGGAAATCTTTAAACAACTGTTTTCCGAAACGGTTATCTTGTGCATAGCCAAGAACGAGATGCTCGACTGAGACGAATGAATCGCCGAATTCCTTTTTGTACTCTCTAGCTCGCTGTATTAGCCCATCCAGATCACGTCCCAACATAGTCGCAGCCGAATCACCAAAAACCTGATATTTTTCCACGATCACATGCAACAGTTATTTCAAATCAAGAAGCCATCAGAATCTCAACATAATCCAAGTTAAAGAAGGAAGTCGTCAATGGTGGCAAACACAATATAAGAACGACAACAACAACAAAAAAAACCTTTGGCTGGCGTTGGATGTATTTTTCCGTAGCCTCCAGAAGCTGAGTATTATCCACACCAGCCTTGGAAAATATACGACGAGCAAGCCCATTCTTCTGTTCTAGAAGAGCCTTCATCAAATGCTCAGTCTCCACTATTTGATTCTTATTCTCCTTGGCCACATCAGGCGATGAGACGATAGCTTGCCAAGCCATTTCAGTGAAATCCGTTTGGCTTATCTGCAACGAATCCAAATCAATGAACAGAAAAAAAAGAAAAAAAAAAAGAGAGAGACTCCATGATCATCCGCAAGCAATATACTCACTCTACTACCCGCAGACGCCGCATCGCATCGAACAGAGCTCCTCGAAACCCTTTCAGTAAACCCCAACCGTTTACGCCTCAATTTCAAGAAATCAAGATTCTTGGAAGTCGGTGATTTGGCAGAGAAGTTAAGCGCAATCGGCGGGCGAGAGAAGAAAGCGGCTCCACTGCGGTAACAGTCACCGGAGCGGACATTGACGAGGACCGCGGCGGAGGAAGACGCCGTGGAAACCATAACTCAAAAAACTCAATCGTGTGATAATCCAACCAAAACAGTTCCCTACGAAGGAAATGAAATTCCCCTCCCCCCTAGACCCTTCTGGACGATGCCTCCTCTCTCATGACGTGTAATGAACGAATGGAACTCATTTATTTAAACTAACCAGTAACCAACCAACACATTTGTTTACTGAACACAACAAAACAGGAGAGGATCATTCCAGAAGAAGATATAATCACTGCTTAATGATGAAACAACTCAACGATCTCTTCTTCTTCTTCTTCTTCTTCATCATCATTGGCCTCTTTACGAGGAGATACCCTGATTTCTTGAATTCCAGAAAAGAGATGATGATCCTCAGCAGCAGGATTTCTGTCCACCCTCACCACTTGGTAAACCTTGCCATCATCATCTGCAAAGGTAACGTGCTTCTTTGCTCCGCCCTTGATCTTAATCCCACCTTGTTGTTTTTTCGCCAAGCCTGAGACACCGTATTCGAAGGGGATTTCGCTCTCATCAGCTTCTGCGCATTTCTCCTCCTTCATGTTTTCACCACCTCTTCTTATGAGTTTTCGCAAGTTTACTTTGTTTGCATCGTCGAATTTCGGACGCCCCCGCCCGGATTTCAGATTGTTTCCCTCATGCCAAACGTGGTCTTGTAAGGAAATGATGGCATCGAGAAAATCCAGAAACTTATCCAAGTCCCTGCTCAGTGCAGTTTTCCCGTTTCTGATCATTGGATCGACGCCCTGAAGCAGGAGAAGAAGAAAACAGATGAGCATTTAAGACAATGGGCAATGGAATTCAAAACTTGATTGTGTCCTCTACCTCGATAGCGTCAAGCCTGAGCTGCAAGTTCGAAGCTCTGCGAAGCACAACTTGAAAATCAAATTGGGGGTTTTCAGAAACCGAAGATCTGAGAACCCCAAGACTCGACTTTACGGAAGCCAGATCTTTCAGATGCCGGAGAGTTCTCGATCTTCGCAAAAGGAAGATTCTAAACTGGGCTTGAATTCTCCGGGCAGCCGCATCGCGAAGAGATAGCCCAGCGGAAGCGTGGGAGGAGGAGCGACCGAAGAGAGCAGACTCCAGAACGGCGATGCGGCGGAGAAGGGCAGAGACCGTCGGCTGACAGTTTCCCCTTCCTTCCCGGAAATACGCATCTTGAAAATGGCCATAGTATTGACGCGATTTGGGGACATGGTAAGGGTCAGATTCGAGATGCGAGTGGCATACCGGCGGAGGAGGCTGGTGGAGGTGGAAATCCGGCGCCGGAAAACGGCAGCCGTGAAACGAACTGCAACCGGAGAAGCAGCAACAAGAAGAGCCGCCGCCGTTGGGGCGGCAGCAGGAGCAATTGCGTGCAGCCATTTTCTCCGATCAAAACAAAAACCTGATAGACAGACAGATGTATAATAGATGTATTAATTATATTCATCAAAGAAAGATTCAAACAAATTTATACCAAAATCCTTAAACACATCAAAATTCATCATCCCGTAGTTGTTATTCAGACAAACCAAGAAAAAAATAAAAATACTAAACCAAGAAAAAAGAATAAACAGGAATGAAGCAGAAAAGTCTCTTTCTTCCCTTACGCAACAGCAGGCATATCCTTGAGCCAGGCATCCAGTGGTTTACCAATTGAGTAAACAATGAAACCAATTTCCCTGACTTTCTTCACATCAACGATGTTCCTTCCATCGAAAATGAAGGCCGGTTTCTGCATGTTGTCGTAAATCTTCTGGAAGTCGAGTTTCTTGAACTCGTCCCATTCCGTCAGAATGCACACAGCATGAGCCTCTTTGGTGGCTTCATACGCATCCCAAACGACCTGCACCGGTTTCTTCGAGCCCGTCGGGCTCATCGGTTGAAGGTGCAAAGGATGATCCCAGTCGAACTTCTTCATCGAAAGATCTCTCTGTATCTGATCCTCGGTTACCTGAGGATCGTAAATGCTTAACTGGGCTTTGTCGCCTAGGAGTCCTTGACACACATCGATAGCAGGAGTCTCTCTGGTGTCGCCGGTATCCTTCTTGAAGGCGAAACCGAGTATGGCGATTTTCTTATTCGCAACCGTGTTGAACATGGAAGCCACGACTCGGTTGACAAAACGGCTCTTCTGATAGTCGTTGATCTTAATCACCTGTTTCCAGTATTCCGCAACTTCAGGAAGGCCGTTGCACTCACAGATGTAGACCAAGTTCAGAATGTCCTTCTGGAAACAGGAACCGCCGAAGCCAACACTGGCGTTGAGGAACTTGGGCCCGATTCTGGAGTCCTTACCGACAGCGAAAGCCACTTGAGATACGTCTGCTCCGGTTGCCTCGCAGAGAGCAGACATGGCATTCACAGACGAGATTCTTTGAGCCAAGAATGCATTAGCAGCAAGCTTCGAGAGCTCAGCAGACCATAAATTAGTGGTCAGGATGCGATCCTCGGGTACCCAATTAGCATAGACATCTTTCAGAGCTTGAACAGCTTTAAATCCAGCTGGGGTTTCCCTTCCTCCAATGAGAACTCTATCTGGTTTCAGAAGATCTTGAATGGCAGTACCCTCAGCAAGGAACTCTGGGTTAGAAAGGATCTGGTAGTTGATTCCCTTGCTGTTGTGAGTCAATATTTTTTCAATGGCTTCTGCTGTTTTGACAGGTACCGTAGATTTTTCGACCACGATCTTATCAGATTTCGAAACATCAGCAATCATTCGGGCTGCACTCTCCCAATAAGTCAAATCCGCGGCTTTACCAGCTCCAAGGCCTCGAGTTTTAGTGGGAGTATTGACCGACACGAAAACTATATCGGCCTCGGAGACATGCTTGTCCACATCTGTGCTGAAAAACAGATTCTTGCCCCTGCATTGTTTCACCACTTCATCAAGTCCTGGCTCGTAGATGGGGAGCTGGTCACTGTTCCATGCACTGATGCGAGAAACAGAAATATCTACAACAACCACTTCAATGGCGGGACACTTGAGAGCTATGATTGCCATTGTAGGGCCTCCCACATAGCCAGCTCCAATACAGCAAATTTTCACCATCTTTATCTTTCAATTGCCCTGAAATTGATGGAAAACTAGACCATCACAATCATATCAATAAAAATTCATAAGATCCGATCTCTAACAAAATCTCCAGAGAGCGTATTATAACCAGAGAGTGAGTGCATCTTATCATGAAATGCAAAACAGACCGAAAACTGCAAAGATCGTATCGATCATCCACATGAAAACAAGATCTTAACAGCTACGATCAGGAAAAAGAGATCCATCACCGTTTAATTCAGTTATATAATGCTCTAATACAATCAAAACCATAAAAACTGAAATTCGCAGGGATCTGAGAAAAATCAGAATAAACGAAACATCATATAAGTCAAAAATAAAAACATTCATCCCCCGAAAAAAACACAACTCCGTCGCTCAACTCAAAACAAATCGAACATCTCTCAATACACAAAAGCATCGTCATACAGATAAATCAACAACACAAGCAATCTAAAATAACGCGACGAAGGCATTCTACCTTTGGATCAGGTGTTTGGTGTAGAGAGAAAACTGCGTTGTAATGAAGAGGTTCCGAGATCTACCCGATGTCTGTAACTAGAAATGCCAAAAGTCAAAAATAGCCCCCCCAATCATAGAACTAGAAAAATTCATCACCCCAAATTTAGGGGCATCACCGAGATCATATTTATATCGGGTTTATTCCAAAAAATTTCTCTTTTTTCTTTTTAATTTTTATAAAAAATACTTATTTTCTTTCATAATT
>KE529341.1:0-26399 GCA_000441915.1 Genlisea aurea | reverse complement strand
CTCCTTGAATTTTTTTTTTTTTTTTTTATTGCTAAAGTGGTAAATTGTATATGCAACTACTTCTGCAAGAATTTCAATGACGGAGTTTCGAGGGTTCTATCCTGCTGCTGTTTGCATATTTACTGTGTATGTATATATTTTTATAGTGAAACGGATAGAGCATAATAACATCTGTTCTCTGCAGATTGCTTGAATGACCTAGAAAATATTGCGAGTTCTGCTTTAGCTAGTGCTCTGCTTGATTCAGACTGCGTTGTTGTGAATTTAGTTTGAAAATTGAATTTGTGTTATTATTTTTTTTTTTTCTCTTCCAGAGGATGAAAATCTTCCGAATATTCTGAAGAAGAATGAACCACTGAGGAACAATTGGGATGATGAAGATGTGGAAGATGATGATGTGAAAGATTCTTGGGAAGATGAAGATGAACCTGCCCCTGTACGTTACTTATGCAATTATTAATTATGATTATGCCGACAATACCATTGTGTGCTTGAGAGACCGGATACCTAATATAATTTTGTTTTTGTTGATTGCATCATATCCTGCGTCCTGCTTATTTATAAGTCAATGTATGCATCTTCTTTGTAATCTCATTTTTTCTTCTTGTGTAGGCCCCTGTAGTTGAGAAACCATCTCCTGAAAAAGCCCCTAAAAAAGCTACTGTGAAATCAATTCCAAAACAAGGGAAAACTGTTGAAGCTCCAAAAGAGGCACCACTAGATCCCGTGGAGGAAAAACTTCGGCAACAAAGGTGAATATTTTACCTTGCAAGTTTTATTTAATGCCATTGTAAGTAATACTAGGGAGGGCCTCGATGAATGTTTATCTACTGTGGTTTTGTTTGTTTTATGCAAACCTCCATAATGATATTGATATGGCTTTTATAGTGGTAATTTGAAAAATGTTTGATGTTGCATGGGTGAATTGGTGACATAAGTAGTGTGGTGAAGAGATGGAGATCAGGAGCAAGGATTTAGCTAACTGTGACGGCTTTTAATGTTGTTTTTCATAGGCTTGTAGAAGAGGCTGATTTTGTGTCCACTACGGAGTTGTTTGCCAAAAAGGATGGGGAGAAGACACTGGAGAATTTCATCCCCAAAACTGAAGCAGATTTTGCAGATTATGCAGAACTCCTTGCTCATAAACTTCGTCCTTACGAGGTTAGGGTCTTTTGAATATCAGTCAGATAGATACCAATCAATACATGACGTCGGGCTTTCTCTCGGTCATTGCAGAAGAGTTATTTTTACGTGGGGCTGCTTAAATCGGTAATCAGATTGTCGTTGAGCTCGTTGAAAGGGGCGGATGCGAAAGAGGTTGCCTCTTCTGTAACTGCAATTGCAAATGAGAAGATCAAAGGTGAAAAAGAATCTACTAATAAAAAGAAAACAGGTGTGTATGGTCATCTTTTTGGAGTTCCTACTTCCTTCCTATATGAAAGAGAAACTATGAAGTGATTGTGGTGGTTTGGTGTGGGTTGCAGGGGGGAAGAAGAAGCAGCTTCATGTGGAAAAAGGAGAGGAGGATGTGGTTGGTAGTACATTGGAGGATTATGATGAGTATGATTTCATGTGAATGGGATGAGTAAATAGAGGAGATAATGAAAGGTATTTAAGTGTATCATCATTCATTTTATGTTCGTTCCATGGGCAGACAGACAGACAGCCAGCAAGCATTGTTTTTCGATACTGGTTTTGAGTTTTGAGTTTTGAGTTTTGACGGGGTGGCAATTGGCATATTCATTCATAATTGATTGTTTAAATGTGGGAAAAAAATATATTTTTGGTCCTAAAATTTTAAATTTTGGTACCTCAATTTTTAAAAAGACACGTTTAGTCTATAAATTTTGATATAAAGTCAATTTTGGTCCATATTTCAAAATTTTAATTATAAAATTACATTTTTACCCTTAAAAATTTAAAAATAATATTTATTCATAACTATGGTTAAATAAATTTGGAAGTTTTCCAATTTTAGTCCATATTATTATTTAAATTCTCAAATTTAATCCCCAAAATTAATTAATTAATAATATTTCGGCAATCAAAAATTAGTCCCCTTTATTTTTCTCAATGAAAATTAATATTTGTATTAGAAATAATGGGATCTAAACAGCGCCATTAATATCTATAATACAAAAATGTCATGTCAAAAATAATTGCAAGGTTCAAACTTCATGCATGTCCAATCGAAGCATTGGACATGTGGGTTATTTACAAAAGTAACCATCGCACAGTAAAATTGTTTCAAAAGTAACCATTTTTTTTTCTATTTTTCTTTACAAAATTAATCATCCTCATATTTTTTTTTTTACAAAAGTAACCACCGCACAGTAAAAAAAGATGGTTAGTTTTGTAAAGAAAAAGAGAGATAAAAAGAGGATGGTCATTTTTGAAACAATTTTACTGTGCGATGGTTACTTTTGTAATAAACTCTGGACATGTCCTCCTGTTATGTCCATCACCTTTTGTCAAAGCATTTGACAGTGAGTGCATCTTGTGTTTCTTCCCTTTCCACATATTACAGTATCTTTTTGATGACTCTCCTTTTTCTCGAATGTGAAGCTTCTTTCGTCTCCCTCGTTTTTTCCTCCTCTCGTGTCGGGGTAAAGAGTTGGAATACCAGCAGCATTAGGCCTAAAATCCATGACTTTCTTTCGGTAGGATACCTGTAAAATCAAATACATCATCCACTTCTTTCCTGATGACGTTATCTTCTTCATCGGAAATATCATAGTCGCTGTCTTGAAAGTCTGATAATGTGTCTAAATCGCTATGTATTTCCTCCACCACAGTTTTACCTCTAACAAAACCTTCTTCAATACCGTGTACATTACAATCGACGAGCATATCATTCAAAAATGAACGATGTTCTGAAAGATCCATCACGTTCAAGAATGAAGTTTTTTTTTTTTTTGAAACAATAAGTTGAAAATCTTTTTCGGCATAGAGAATAAGAAATAAGAATTAAGAATTTGGAATGTTTTTTGTATGAAGAATAAATATAGAGAAGTTGGAAAGTATTTTTTTTAAAAATACAATTTAAGAAATAAAATATTTATCATTTCAAACTCTAACCATGAATTTTAACCATAGTTAGGAATAAATATTATTTTTAAATTTTAAGGGCAAAAATGTAATTTTATAGTCAAAATTTTGAAATATAGATCAAAATTGACGTTATATAAAAATTCAGGAATCTGTCTATGTTGAGCCACCAAAATTTAAAATCTTATAAAATTAAATCTATTTTTGAAATAATTAAATGTATTTATTTGAAATAATTAATGGTTACATGCTATTTGACTTACTTGAGATCGGAAGTGGCGATGGAATCGGAATCGAGTGAATCTCTCTTCTCCGACCAGATACGATTCAACGGCGATGTAACCACTGCTACTTTTTCCGCCGACGGTCAGTTGAGTTGGCCTGGTCATAGATTGCTTATCGAGAAACAGGTCCTCGGTTTTTCCATCCAAGGACTCAAGATTCATGTTAGAGCTGTCGTGGAATCGGCGACTGCGACTTGTTTCTCTTGCTGTGCCAAATCCAAGCTGATCAGAAAAACCTTCACTCTTCAAACTCTATCGGATGACTCCCTTGATGTTTGGGTGCAAAAGCTCCGGGGCTATCTCGACTCGCTAGGTAAAATTTTTGGCTGTGGCTCAAAAGCTTCTGTTTTATGGTAACTTTATTTTGTGTCTGTATCCGAACTTTAAAGTGTCGTATGTTTGGTTTTCCCGCTCAGGCAGGCCGAAGAGGCTATTCGTGCTGGTGAATCCTTATGGTGGAAAGAAATCGGCATTGAGGATATTCGTCAATGATGTCATGCCCTTACTCGATGATGCTTGTGTGGAATACACTGTGAAAGGTGTTTTCACTGGACTTTGAATTGATCATCAGAATCTGATACTTACTTGACCAATTTACTTTTGTATCTCTAGAAACTGCATACCGGCTTCATGCCAAGGAAATGGCTCAGTCGTTGGATCTTGCGAACTATGATGGTATTGTTTGTGTTAGTGGTGATGGGATTCTTGTCGAGGTTGGTTTTTGATTTTTGTCGGAAAGGGAAAAGAACTTTACATTGTTTTTAGATTTCGAATGGTGTCTTACTTACCAGGTGTTAAACGGATTGCTTGTGAGGGAGGATTGGCATAAGGCAATAAAGATTCCTCTTGGCATCGTTCCTGCAGGTTCCTTATGCTTTTTTTTGTTGCTGTTATTGCATGTCAAAGAAAGTGGGGGAACAATTTTGCCTGTATTGATGTGCTCTGAATGTTCCATGCTAAAATATTTGTTGACCTTCAAATTCTAGTTTATCTTAGGATCTGGAAATGGCATGGCAAAGTCACTTCTATATGCCTCTGGTGAACCTTGCTCTCCATCTCATGCTACGCTTTGCATTATCCGAGGTATGATGAATTATTCCATTCTTCTTATTTTGATTTTGATTCAAGACAATTTACTTTCTTGGGTCACGACTGATAGGTCATAAACGCTCATTGGATATTGCTACTGTTGCTCAAGGGGAAACGAAGTTTTTTAGCATGCTTATGATGGCCTGGGGTATATATATATATATATATTCGCCTATCGTTGCTACACATTTCAAGATATACACTTGAAATTGCGAATCGACGAAATTGCAGGACTGGTGGCCGATATTGACATCGAGTCTGAGAGGTACAGATGGATGGGAGGCATCAGATTCGATTTCTACGTGAGTTCTCATTGCGGAATTGATTCAGTTTTAGTGTGGGTATCGTTTAATGACCGATATTGGAGTTCCTTCCTCTAAATCAGGGTCTTCAGAGAATACTTTCCCTCAGAAGGTATGATGGAAGTATTTTATTTGTACCGGCAGCCGGATACGAATCTTTCGGAGAGCCTCTGGATTTCGAAAATCAAATTCTTATCGAAGAGATTATTAAATCAGGTGATGAAGTTGGTTATCAGGGACCTGAATTCGATTCAAAGAGTTTAAACTGGAGAAAGATCGACGGGCCTTTTATTTCTGTGTGGCTCCACAACGTACCATGGGGAAGTGAAACCACTATGGCCGCACCTAGTGCTGAGGTTTTGTTCTTTTTCAGTTCACGAGCTTCACTTGGTTCTAATAACTGATCGGTTTTCGGGTTGATTCCCAGTTTTCGGACGGTTACATCGACCTTGTTTTGATCAAGGATTGCCCGAAGCTGCCCTTGCTAATGCTGATGACAGCAATGAACAGTGGTGGCCATGTAAAATTTCCTTACGTATCATATTTAAAGGTATGCATGATATTAAAACAAATCTCACGTTCTGTCGACTAAGTAATGCCGGCATTCAGGTGAAGGCGTTTGTTTTAGAACCAGGTGCCCGAACGGATGCACCGGAAAAGGAAGGGATTATAGACGTGGACGGGGAGGTTTTAGCACGAGGCAGAGGAAGTTATAGATATGAAAATGGCGGGGCAGTAATGAGGTATGGGAAGGTTGTGGTAAGAGTTGATCAAGGTTTGGCTACTCTATTTGCTCCTAATTGAGTAAGGGGCGATTTTTATCTGGATTCAATAATCTTCGAGTGTATCTGTAACATTTCGATTTCAATAGTATAATTTATATGTACTTTTTGTAGTTATTTTTTCCCAAAATCCAAAGTGACTTGTGGGGCCCACACCTCCACCGTTTCTTGGCCGGCAGTTCCGTCCGGCTCTCCTCCGTAGAATTCAACTGGTCGGTTTTTCTTTTTTTGTTGTAAGGTTGTGCTACTGGCTCCTTTATTATCCCATTATTTCGCTTAAAGCTGTTGACCTTGTGACTGGATGGCTGCTCATTTCCATGCTGAATTCTGTCATTAACTGGCGGAAGAATCCTTTTTTTTTTTTTGCTTGTTTCTTGTTAGGTTTTCGGTATGCAATGTCTTCGATGACGTATAAGCAGTGCTTCAATTCCAACTGTAGACAGATATCTGACAAGTGCAGGAGGGGCTGGCGTCGTCGAACTGGGGAGTACGCTTACCTCTGTGATCGCTGCGCGTAAGTTTTTGCTTTTTAGTTTATTTTTGGCTTTGTTTGTTTTTCCCTTTTGCTGAAAATTGGGAAACTTGGTGCTTGAGGTCCGTCATTGAAGTGTGCTCTTAAGCTGAAACTTTCGGTCTTGGCTGCATTTTCAATTTTTGGGATTAAATCATGGGCTTCATGTGCTTGAATTATGTTGCTTGGATCTAAAGTTACTGCCTTTGGGTGTGCAAGAACACTCATATTATTGGTTAACACAAATCATTTTGTGGAGGAATTGGTTGGCTATCCCACCCTGTAGCAATCTAAATGTGTTGCCCGTTGTAAAAATTTTATAGCAATATCCTACAAGGAAGTCTCACTATCACTGTTAAAGAAATCTACCTGCTGTATCATGAATAATTGTATTTTTAAGTTTCTTTCTTTCTTTCTTTTTGTGATCAGGGTTTGAACCTTTACCCAGTGATTCATGTTTTTTTGGTCTGGTTTATGAAGGACCTCAAGTTTATGATTTCTAAAACTAGAGTATTGCATATGGAAACTGAGTTGCATGTTGAGTCATACTTCCATCATTCTGACTTTGTGTTTCGATGATAATCTATGTTTTTGTAGGCAGATTTTAACTTTGGCTGTTACCCTTCTATTCAAACTTATGTAAATTGGTGCTTGTTAGGGCTGCTTATGAGGATGGGAAATTCTGTGAGACGTTCCACTCGAATGATCCCGGCTGGAGATGCTGTGAATCTTGTGGAAAGGTAATGTTGATGTACTTTACTATCTTTCCATTATAAGTGATCTCTTGTGTAACCCTAAAACATTACCCTTTCATTGTAATTTCATGAAGCTACTAATTTTATTTTTTATCCTTTCTTGCAGAATATACATTGTGGATGCATAGTTTCATTCCATATGTTCGTGCTATTGGATGTAGGTGGTATTGAATGCTTCACATGTGCAAGAAAAAGTTATATTTTGGTATGGCCTGAAGTTAATTTGTATTATAATAATTATTTTTTTGCTCCTCTCACATGATTCCTTTTATTTCCTGCTCTTAATATATTGTGTCTTGCTTCACACTGAATATGAATGTTTAAGGTCAGTTAATGAAATATTTCTTAGCTGCACATAACTGCTCAGTCAGGAATTACTTTCTATATAGATGCATGGCTTTTTTGGAAGTCTCATCGTCTGTTCTTAGATGATATGGTATGGGTTTGATTTCTTATTCTTGACAATAGCATGTCTGCATACAACTTTAGTAACCTGATCATAGGTTAGATTTAGGCTTTACTCCTGAAGATTGTTAGTTATGTTTTTTTCCTGGTCGTGTATGTTATTACATGTCGAGTTTTACTCTCTTTACTGTTCTTAATATGTATATGTATGTATGCATGCTTTGTATGTTTCCAGAAACTGAAGAAAGTTATGTTTTCACCAAAAAATTTGTATACTTTCAGTTTGTTTCATTTTTTTCTTCGGCAGAATAATCTTTATCATTCAATTTCAGACTCCAAATCCAGCATGGCCTCCGCCTTCACATTCCCTTGTTTCACAATCTGAGATAATGAAGGATTTATCTGTGAAAAATATGAGTCAAATTACAGGATCTAGCCCAGTACCTTGGCATCAAGCTCCAAGTTTGCCCTATCATTCTGGTTTGAAAACTAATGTGCCAGCAAAGCAACCATTTGATATTGATACTTCGGCTGATGCTGTCAGATTTCAAGCTTGGGATGGTCCATGTACATCCTTATTTCAGACGAAAGAACAGGGTTCTTATGAAAGATTAGCGAAAGGAAAGCAGAGAATCTGTGCATTGGAAACACTTGGAAATTCTGGTAATCAGTTCTCACGTGAAAAGATAATTGTGGCGTATGTTCATCCGTTATTAACTTCTCGGTATCTTTTTCCAGGATTTGATCTGAAAGAGCAACACTGTTCCTTTGAAAGTATTTCAAACTCTATACTGTCAAGAAATGATGCCTTTCCTTCAAATTTTTGCTTAACCGCCATTTCTTCCAAAACTGAAAAAGAAGATGTTCAGTTTTCAGCTGTTATTTCATCAAAACAAGTAGTACCTAGCCCTTTAGACAAGCAGGTTGGTCAGTTCAGTGTAGATACATCTGGAGATTTGCAAATGAAATGTTTAAAGTATCAGGGAGATGGCCGAAGCAGAAAGTCTTTGCACTATCACCCTCAAATTAATGAGGAAGAGCTTCGGTAAACCTATAGCAAGTATTCTTTTAATAGACTTTACTGTTTGTTTACATGTTTTTTACTGACATAATCATCTTAATTTATTTAGTTTTTGAAATCTTCTGTTATGAGCCTGGTTTGATAATCATGACTTTGTGATTTCTGCGAAAATGTTCTATTGGGTTTCATCTGTACCACAAAATATTAGTTATAAAATAGAGTCTCCAATTTGTTTATTAAATTTTACCTTTTCGTTTCCCAGTGAAAAAGCTGTTTTGACCCCCTTGTTTGAGAAAATGCTGAGTGCTAGTGATGCTGGACGGATTGGTCGCTTAGTCTTGCCCAAAAAATGTGCAGAGGTGAGCGTCTTCTTCATATTTGTAGTGCCATTATCTTCTATAACCCTAAACTCTAAATTATCATTCTTGCTGATGTTTGAAAGTAGCTGCTGCTGTATTTTTTTATTGGAATTCAGGTCTTCAGTCCCCAGCAGCTTCTTTTTAGAGTAAAAATCATATAAAATTACCTGATGACTAGTTGTTAAAATGTAATTTGTGGGACCATGCTTGTTTTCCCCATGACTGTTTCAGGGCTAGGTTGTTGCACCAATGCCTGCCTTGACAATTTTCTTATTATTAATTTTTTTAATCCTTCTCTTTGATTCCTATGGGGTGTTGGAACTGAAATCTGAGATTTATCTTCACTCTTTGCACTATTGCTCATTGTATCTTCAATGAAAGTCGATACATGAAGAATCATCAGCTTTTTTGCTGCTTTGTTTGCAGCCGGGCAAGTGTCTGAGAAATGATGGATTCTGTTATCCTCTTCTCTTTTAATAAACATTTTTTTTGATGATATACTTTTTTATATGAAGGCTTATTTTCCACCAATCGCTCATCCAGAAGGATTTCCGTTGAATGTTTTGGATACTAATGGGAAAGCATGGGTGTTCCAATTCCGGTTTTGGCCCAATAACAACAGTAGAATGTATGTCCTGGAAGGAATTACTCCTTGTATTCAATCATTGCAATTGCAAGCTGGTGATATAGGTACATTCAGCGTTGCTACATCTCAATTTTATGTGCGCAATTAACTTCTGTTTTTTTTTATATTCATTTTTTGTGACCCTTGCATTTTCCTGCTGCAAATCGGTACATTCTTGGTTTGTATTCACATTAGTCCTTGGTTCTATATTCATCTAATGCTAATATTCACGTTACTTGAGGTTGCTCTGTCTCTCAAAATGCATGCATAAGTCATAATCTAATTGTTTGATCTTCTGGTCACTGTGGCTGTGATTTATTTTGTTATAAACTGCTGCCTTCTAGTAATTCAAATGAGTAAATCGTGGAGGTTTTTTTTTTCAGTAATATTTAGCAGATTGGAGCAGAAAGGAACACTGGTCATGGGTGGGCGAAAGACTCCGGCAACTCAGTCAGTTGAGAAGGTTTCAAATTCATGAACTTTTAGAAATTCATGCTTATATCTTTAGTGTTCAAGTTTATATATTTAAGTCATTCGGGATACATGAAACTTTTAGAAATCCATATTTTAGTCGCCTGTTGCTTATAAGCTATATGGCCTTGCTTTTGTTCATAACTTACAGAAATTGCAGATTCCTTGTTACTGATGGCAAAAAAGAGAGAAACTCTTATATTTCTCTGTTTACTTGCAAAACAAGGGGTTGGAAGAAAGAGAAAACATAGCATGCTTTTATCAAGATACGTGTGGCTTTCTTAGGTTCACTCTAATATGAATTTTCTGTGGCTAGGGAGTTGAATGCACGATTGCCACAACTAATGTTTTAGGCATTGGAGATTCTTGTGCTAGAAATAGTATTGGAGTTCCGATTTCATTCAATTGTCAAGTGAGAGGTAAAACTCTCATTGAAAGTAACAAAGTGAATGTTGGAAGTGACTCTTCTCTAACATTTTAAGTATTTCTGCTTAATTGCAGGGAAGGTAGTTGAAAATAGCCCTGTAAGTCATCCTAAGAGAAAGAGTAGCAATCTCAGTGCAAAAAGTAAACGCCCTAGGGCGGAGTGCAATAATATTTTAAAATTGAAGTTCACTTTAAAAGAAGCTCAATGGCTGATTCGCCCTTGTGCTGGTAATGCTCCATCAATTTTCATTATAGAGGGATACGAGTTTGAAGAATTTGAGGTACCTCCAGCAGCTTTCTGTTGCATAATCTCATCATTTTCGCCTTTTTATACCAGTTAGATGTGTCTTGCTTTTTCCCCTTTGTGCATTCGCGTTGCATTCTGACAATGGATGTTAGGACTGAGCTGCATAATTGTGGCAATGATGCATGAAAAATAGTTGTGTAATAAACTCATAAATCTATGCAGTTAGGTTGCCTGCTGCGTGGGCTATCACCTGCACTCAATACATGCCTTGGATTGTGGCTGTATGGATAATGAGCTCTTGGCTTAGCTTGACATTAATGAGTGTTTTTTTTTTTTTTTTCATGAATTTCCAAAGCTATCCCGTGTTTTATCGACTACGCATGGCCTTGGAATTTTTTATCGACTTTATTTTTTTTTGTCTGCCAGTTACATTTATATGGCAAAACAGGCTGAACTTTCTTTCATTTGAATATTGTTGATCTTATTAGGGGGATGCCCCAGTAATCGGGTGGCCTACTTATCCTGGAATCGATCAATCTGGGTAATTTTGACATCCTGCTTTTGAATTAAAATGCCTCACATCATAAACTTCCTTTTTGCCTCTACTCAAGCAAGGAGATCCAATGGGTACAGTGTCAGGAGTGCTTTAAATGGCGTAAAGTTCCGGGAGATGCTCTTCTTCCATCAAGATGGGTCTGTTCAGATAATAGATGGGATGCTGGCAGGTGTGAATTTCATCTGGAAAATGTTGTGGTGTTTTGTCCTTTCTCGTATTTTGTCCTGAAATTATTGAGTTGACCATATCATCTGTTTTCTTTCGTATTTTGTTTGAACGACCAATACATTGTTGTTTATTTATCCTTGAAACATATCAAGAGCTTTCTGTTTGTGCATCAGATCTCTTTGTTCGGCCGCGGAGGAGTCGAAAGATCAACTTGAGAAAGGTGTTTCTTTGTCGTAATTCCCTACTAGTGTTTTGTATTTCTGAGGTAATGTTTTTCCCTACAAGTGTTTTGCAGATTGCCATCCCCATGTTTGTTTTGTTGCGGAGGATGAAGCAGAGTGTGTTGTTCCAGATAGCACCGCAAAGCATCCGAGTCATATTTCCGTCGAAAGGAAGGAGAAGGACCGATGCGATAGGCGAAGTGAATCCTCATCGGTGAGCTCAATATGCGATAAAATGCTGGGAGACGGAACTGATGGGGACAATGCAAACAAGTGGCATTATCTTGATGAAGTAGCGGATAGAAGAAGAATACAACACAAAAGCCAAATAGACCTCAACATTAAGCCTGACCACCGTGAAGACGACGTTCAACAACACAGCACATATTCCAAATGCTCATTCGCAGGTGAGGATCGATTTATGAACGCCAGCGACATTGTCGTCGTCAACCAAGATGTAAGTTGCAGCTCAAATCTCGTCTGAGGTTAGTTTTTACTCAAATTATTCTTACCTATCTGTCTGCTGGTAGTAAGTAGTAGCAATAGAAGTTCATCTACTAATTTCGCAACTTACTGATAAAATAGTGTCTATTCGATTTGTCTCTATTTTTGGGTAGAAAAGAATCAAGTGGTGAGAATTGAAACGATGTTTATATTCACTAATCCCACATGAAAGGATGTCTGGTGTGTTAGAAATGAGGAAACCTTCCTATACAGACAGACAAACAGGTCAGGTGCAGGGGAAGGAAGAATCCTTAACCCGTGACTCGAACTCCTCCCTCGCCTCAACATGGAAGAGAGATCGAGCATGGAGGATGTCGATCTTGATATCGAGATGGGCCACAGGAATAACCCGAATGGCAGCAGCGCTTTCGCGATGGACGTGGACAGCCTGCGCAAGGACGTGCACAGCGTGGACAAGCTCCTCGCCTGCATTTTCGAATCGAACGAGGACATCAAAGGTGCAAACAGTGCCAATGCCATGAAGGAAATGAGGGGGAAATTGATGGGACACCTTGATGACCTCCACAGGCTGGCTAAGCAGATGGAGAAGAAGTTCGACGCTCTCGTCCTGACCAATGCTGCGCAGCGTAGGGCGGGGTCCGCAGATGATCAGAACCGGGCTGCCATGATTCTCCACCTCGAAGACGATCTCGGAGAAGTGATGCGCAATTTCCAGGGGCTGAGGGCTCAGATGGAAGCCGATCATCGCCAAGTCATCGAAACCAGGTAGACCTACATAAGCAACTATCATACCATGTCTTCGTTAGCTGATAAAGGCTTTTTCATAGATACTTCACCATCAGCGGAGAAAAAGCGACAGCGGACGCCATAGACCGGATCATCGCAAGCGAAGTGGCGGCAAGCCCTCTCCACGAGGCTCTGGAGGAGCAGGGTAGGGGTCCGGTGATGGAGGTGGTGGCGGAGATCGAAGAGAGGCGCGACACGATGATGGAAATGCGGAGGAGGTTGATCAGTGTGCATCAGGTGTTGCTAGGCATTGCAAGGCCAGTGGCCGTGGAGGCCACCACGACACAGCCACCGCCGCTGCCACTCCGACTACAGAGCAATCATCATGAAGCAGCTCCGCCGCTGCAAATGCATCTGCGTAACAACAACAACAACAACAACAACAACAATGTGAAGGTTGGAGGATTGAATGACTACGAGAGGGAGACTCGAAAACAGGCTTACATTGCTATCGTCATTGCTCTGGTGGTCAATGTCTGCATCGTGGTCGCCTTGCTCAACAGCGAGCGGAGTCTGGAGAATTCTTGTAAGCAAACCCCACCACTCATTAATGGCAACGGAAATGGTGATGAATGGTTTTCTTTTTTGAATCCATCAGGATGGATTTGGCGTCGTCAGAAGCTTCTTCTTCCCTGTGCACAGACGGCAGTAATATAAACACACATCGACATCTGTAAGATATCTATCTTATCTGAAATTAAAAGGGCAATCACATATATATAATATAATCATTCTCAGTCCTCTTCCTCCCGTCCCACGTTCTCATTTCTTCATCCGTAACCTATTTTCTGCAATAGAATTCGGCAGAAGAACAAAAATCTACATTTTAAGGTGGTGGTGGTGGTGGTAACAATTTCTGGCAAGCTTGATGCAGTCAAGCCAATGTAAGATTTGGGCATTGGGGTCCACCTCCGAGGTAACGTCGGAAACGGTAATTTGAACGGTTCCCCTGTATCCTGAAACCCTACCTCTAACCCTAACTACTGCACCCAACTCTGTGAGAGAAGCGAATTCCAGACTCATCCGGGCATCCACTCGAACGATTGAAGGCTTCTGCTTCGAGAAATAAGGAGAGGTTGAGTGATTGAGCCAGAGGACGCACGGGACGCAACCGGTGCCATCGTCCACGGTGAATCTGAGGAACTTTCCAGGTTTCAGATGGCGGGAAACGACAACTCCCACTGATTCGACGCGATAAACCGGCATGCCGTTGAGAGAGAACGACGACGAATTTCTGCTGTTGGGAGACAGCGACAGGAAGTCGGAAGCTACAAGCTTGATGTGAGCTCTACCTCCATGGAAAGAAGCTACCATCTCTTGAGAGGAGTACAGAGTACGGACACGGAGGGAGAAAGCAAAACCGAAGTTGGAGTTAATTACCGTTTTGCCATTGAACGGGATTTTTCATATTGAAAAATAAAATAAATGTCGAGACAAAAAACAAAACCGCCGCCTATTGAAAGTTCCCCAAACCGATAATGGAGCTCACGCTCACATCGATCCAGGAAATTAGTATTCTGTAAGTGAGAAGGCTCGTAGATTTAGGTTCGCCGCTTGTTTGGCGGCTGTGTTTGTTGATGGCTGGCAAGGTCTAAGTACGTTTTCTGATGATTTCAGACCAACTACGACGAAGATTATTGATGGTCTGGTTCTATTTCGTTTTTCGTTATTGACAATGAAAAACTTATAGATTATGGGGCATAGCTTGTTTGGTTCTGAAGATTCCAACACTTTTAGTGAGTTTTGATCTGATGAATTGATTGCTTTTGTTTTATCTGGTAGGTGACTACTTCATGGTTGTTTCATGTTTGCCAGATATGGTGCTAGACAAGCTTCTTAATGGAGTTTATATGTTCCGTTTTAGTATAAATTAGAATTGTTCATTTGTTTTATTGAATTGAATATCGTCCACGTGTCTGAGCAGATTTCTTCAGTTGAAATATGCTTTGATTCGTTTCGATCACGATAGGGGAGCATAGTTGGTTGCACTTCTGAAGTCCATGTGACATCATTATTGAGTTTGGTTCCTGTAATCACCTGGTTGATTACATCAAATGGGATTTCCTGAAACTGCTGATGTAGCTCGCAACTTTGCTGTGATGGTCAGAGTTCAAGGCCCTGTAAGTTTTATTATTTGTTTAAACACAACACACAGATGCTGGGCTTTGATGCATCGGAGTAGTGGCGTCTAAAGTAGTCATTTCTATAAGTTTTGAAGTTTTTCCTTTTTAAACATTTTCGATCTTATTTGTTTAACTCTGCTGCTGAAGTTGTGGCTCTATATCATTCAGGATCCCAAAAGTTTAAAAATGAAAAATCATGCTTTCCACCTGTACAAGTAAGTCTGCATTGAAATATTCTTCTATGCATGCATACAAATTTGTTTCTTTTAAATGACATTTGATTGAAGTGAGAATGTATTCTTTTAAATTTGCTTTCTGGTAGCTCTGGCAAAACAATGCTTTCAGCATCAGGAATGATGTTTCCCACTTCCATCTTAAGTGCTGCCATGGGTGATGACACAGAACCCATATCTTCAGACAAGGCCTTTGTGCTGACTGCGGCCTCTGTAATTGAGCCTTTCCTGTCCCAGAAATACCGAGAAAACCCAATGATAGTCGAAGTGCGTAAATATTTCATTGCGCATATCGAAAATAAGCTGGCATCTGATTTTATCTGTTTCCTTTTGCTTCGTAATCGTTGCAGGGAAAACCTCAATTGATACCTGGTGCTCTTATTGATGTATTGCTTGAGGTACAATCTACTACTGGAAATTTTTTTTTCTAGCGAAATCTTCACTGCTGCATTGGCTGCAAGTGGGAGATTTTCATGAACAGGAAAATTGTAGAGCAGATGGCAACATCGGGAGTACAAAATGGACTCCCGCTGAGCTATTGATGCTTGTATGTATTCCTCAAGTATTCTTTTTTTACGCTGTTTTATTGATAAAAATGCATTTGGTCTTCTGGAGTGCTCCTCATTATCTTGTTTATGAATGCGGATGCTTCCCGATGTTTCTCAGTTTGTTTCCTTTAAAATCTTCTAGCTGGGCTCATGACTATTTTGATATGGGATCTGTGAAGGTTAGCATTCCGGAGTCATCAGCTGCTGTTGAATCTATAATATTAGCTTCATTTGGCTCATCAAATCATAATTGGGAAGTTGGTTGGTCCTTGGCTTCTGCAGGCCGCACTTCTCAACAAATCCTAGAGAATATTGGAAGAAAGGTAATTCGATCGCTTCTCATATGTCTTACCCAACTTTTTCATTCTTTCTTGTGCAAGTTCTCTTCTTGCTTAGTGTCGTCTCTGGCAGGAATTTTAATTTTTCATTTTTCCGAATGAGTAGTAATCAGAATGACCTGGAGTCTGGAGCATTAGCTCGGGGTTGTGTCTTGAATAAGTCCCAGTCTGGTATATATGCGTTAATGAATTATAACAAAAATTCCCTGAAAAGAATGTTCAGAAAGTTTCTTGGAATTGCTATTTTAAAAAAAAAGTTTACTGGAATAGTATGTAGTATTTGATTATTTCGTATCTGCTGAATCCATTAAACCTTACGGTAGAATCAAAACTTTGTATTTTGCTGCATTTGGAACCTTCAGTGTGCTTATATGAATGACATTCTCTAGGATAATGACAATACTCTAAACTTGTAAGGGAAAGTCAATCCTGAAATATTTTTTATAGAGCATTATTTAATAGGAATTCCAACCTTATGAGTTCAGGTTGAAAATTCACCCTATCAGAGTGTGGCCACGAAAAAGGAGGAGTTGCAGGATGCAAATTTGATGGGACAGTTAACTACAAGAATTGCTGTGCTTGAAATACAGCCTAAATTTTCAGTGGTAAGAGTGTTTCAAGTTTGCTTGTTTCAATCAGTCATTTAGTTTGCTCAAAATGAGGCATAAGTATTTTATTTTTTTCAGTTTTTACCTAAGCTGCAACTATCGATCCCACAACGAGGAAGTACTCTACTGGCTATGGGTTCTCCTTTTGGCATACTATCACCTTTGCACTTCTTTAATAAGTAAGTCTCGATTATAACTCTTCTCTCCGCTGTGTTACTTTCCTGCTGTGTCTATTTCAAGCCATATGCTTGCATGCGTGATCACATTTCTAATCGCGGGCCATGAAATCTCTAACCTGAAGTACTTGAATTTCCAATTTCAGTTTTACGTGAAAAACTCTGCAGGCTTTTAATATTGATGGTTCTCCCATTACAGTATTTCTGTGGGGTCTATTGGCAACACCTACCCACCCAACTCTTTCAAAAGATGTTTACTGATGGTTGATATTAGGTGTCTTCCTGGTACAAGTTACTTGCGTTAGTTTATTTATTCTTAATGCATCTCACTTTATTTTCTGATTTTATTTTGGCTCTGAAAATCACCAAGGAATGGAAGGTGGCCCAGTCTTTTGTGAAAATGGTCAATTTATAGGTATTCTAACCAGACCGCTGCGGCAGAAGATCAGTGGTGCTGAAATTCAGGTATCTAAACACCGAATCCAGAAAACGAAACTGTCTTGTCACCTATGGCATTAAATCATGTATGGTTTATTATTTTAAAGGATTACAATGCTGTGGCTTTCCCTTGCAGATTGTCATACCTTGGGAAGCCATTGTGTTGGCATGGGGTGGCTTGATGAAGGAGGAGCCTCATATTAAATCGGTTGAAGCCCGGAATTTGAATGCCATTGAGCGTTGCTTGTCCTTCTGCTACTCGGATGAACCTTTAAACAGGAGGTTGCATGATCACGTTTCTTCTTCAGGTACCCAAACCCCATCTCTGGTTGAAAAGGCAATGAATTCCATCTGTCTTATCACGACTGGCAACGGATCGTGGGCGTCCGGTGTTTTGCTAAATAAAGAAGGCCTCGTTCTTACCAACGCTCATCTTCTGGAACCATGGCGTTTTGGAAAATCAACAACGGTATCTGGAGACTCTGCAGATTTAAGCAGCTCTTTAGAAGCTGCAGGCAGTACCAGCAGAAGCCTTCAAAATATTTGCATTCGATATGAGAATGATGCCCCCCCCTTTGGATCATCAAACAGCACCAGCAGAAGCCTTCAAAATATTTGCGTTCGATTAGATTTTACGGATCCATGGATGTGGACTGATGCTAAGGTGGTATATATTTCCAAAGGCCCCTTAGATGTTGCACTCCTGCAGCTGCTTCAGGTTTTTCCCGATCAACTTTGCCCCATTACGATGGATGTGGATTTTCCGACTGCTGGATCGAAAGCATTTATAATCGGGCACGGACTGTTTGGACCTCGCTGCGGTAAATTCCCTTGGTCTTGTTTTGTCGTTTTTGTTGATGGAGAACGGCTCTTTGTTGTGTTGGTCAGATTTGCTTCCGTCAGCTTCGTTGGGTGTAATATCGAAAGTGATTGCGGCGACCAAGTCTCCTGGTGAAGATTGTTTTGCGGCCATGCTTCAAACGACTGCCGCAGTCCATCCAGGGAGCAGCGGCGGTGCTGTGGTGAGGTCAGACGGAAAGATGATGGGGCTGGTGACCAGGTATGGTATGTCGATGACAGTGTATATATATGAAGTTATGGTGAGGTCCTTCATTGTTGTTGGGGAGCAGCAATGCGAAGCACGGTGGTGGTACGGTGATCCCGCATCTGAATTTCAGCATTCCGTGTGGTGCCCTGGAGGCGGTTCTCAACTTCTCTGCAGATATGAAAGATTATGGGATTCTGGAACAGCTTGACAGGCCTGATGAACAACTTTCCTCTGTGTGGTCGCTGATGCCGCCGCCGCTGCAGGAGATCCTGCCTCCTCCTCCTCCTCCTCCTCGATTTGCGAAATTCATGGCCGACATGAAGAACAAATCTGGGACTGGGAGGAGCAAGATGTGAACAACGAATGAATGAATGAATCAATGAAAAAGCGGTTTGGTTTTTTTCTATTTATAGATAGTTGTGCTAAAGATAAAAAATAAAAAATAAAATCGACTGAAAAAGTGGAAGCCCTAATTTTTGCGAGGCGTAACAGGCAGCCATGGCGACCGGCGATCCGGATCTCGGATTTCTCACGAAGAAGGAGACAGAGGTGAAGCTTCCACGCCCGACTCGAGTAAAGAACAAGACGCCGGCGCCGATTCAGATAACGGCCGAGCAGATTTTGCGTGAAGCACGAGAGAGACAGGAGTCCGAAATCCGGCCGCCCAAACAGAAAATAACAGACGTACATGAACTTGGAGACTACCGCTTACGCAAGCGCAAGGAATTCGAGGATTTGATACGGAGAGTGCGTTGGAATAAGAGTGTGTGGGTCAAGTATGCCAAGTGGGAAGAGACTCAGAAGGATTACGCGCGAGCGAGGTCCGTTTGGGAGCGCGCACTGGAGGTTGATTATAGGGATCATACTCTGTGGCTGAAGTATGCTGATTTTGAAATGAAGAACAAGTTCGTTAATCATGCGAGGAATGTATGGGATCGTGCTACACAGCTACTGCCGAGGGTGGATCAGCTGTGGTACAAGTATATTCATATGGAGGAGATGTTGGGGAATGCAGCAGGCGCAAGACAAATTTTTGAGAGGTGGATGAAGTGGTCACCTGATCAGCAGGGGTGGCTTTCTTACATAAAGTTTGAGTTGAGGTATAATGAGGTTGAGAGGGCAAGAGAAATTTTCGAGAGGTTTGTAGATAATTATCCGAGAGTAAATGCCTGGATTAGATTTGCTAAATTTGAGATGAAAAATGGGGAGATAGCGCGTGCTAGGAATTGTTACGAGAGGGCGGTGAATAAGTTGGGGGATGACGAGGAGGCAGAGGAGTTATTTGTCGCCTTTGCAGAGTTTGAGGAGAAGTGCAAGGAGACAGAGAGGGCGCGATGTATTTATAAATATGCCTTGGATCATATTCCGAAAGGTAGGGCTGAAGAGCTCTATAAGAAGTTTGTTGCGTTTGAGAAGCAGTATGGTGACAGGGAAGGAATTGAGGATGCTATTGTTGGAAAGAAAAGATTCCAATATGAGGAAGAGGTGAGGAAGAACCCCCTTAACTACGATTCGTGGTTTGATTACATCCGTTTAGAAGAAAGTTGTGGGAATAGAGAAAGAACTGAAGATGTTTATGAGAGAGCAATCGCAAATTTACCTCCAGCGGAGGAAAAGCGATACTGGCAGCGGTACATTTACCTATGGTAGGTAGTCCACAGCTTAATCCTGGTTGTTTTCATGTGAAGACTAGACAGTTTTCATGGCTGATGTTTGTGTTTTCATCATCAGGGTTAATTACGCATTGTATGAAGAGCTCGATGCTCAGGATATGGATCGCACCAGAGATGTTTACAGGTATGCCAAATTTTATTTTGAACTCAGGATAAAAAATATTTTTTTATTGCAGTTTGTTTAATGATTAAACATGCATTAATGATTTTTCTCCCTCTTCCATGAAATATGTGTTGGATTTTCCCCTTCACATTGTTTTTTTTTAAAAAAAACATTATTGTCTCCCTTTCCAATGAACAGCTTGTGTCTAAAGATGATTCCACATGAAAAGTTCTCCTTTGCAAAGATTTGGCTAATGGCAGCTCAGTTTGAGATACGCCAACTAAATCTGGATCGAGCTAGACGAATATTGGGTACAGCAGTTGGCAAGGCACCCAAAGATAAGGTAAAGTCATAATAGTTGTAGCTATAATTAGTTTCTATAATTAGTCATATTTATTTTTTTCTCTTGGTGATGATAGATATTTAAGAAGTACATTGAGATAGAGTTGCAGCTTGGTAATATTGATCGATGCCGGAAGCTGTACGAGAAGTACCTGGAATGGTCGCCAGAGAATTGTTATGCGTGGACAAAGTATGCTGAGTTGGAGATATCCTTGTCGGAAACTGAAAGGGCAAGAGCTATTTTCGAGCTCGCTATCGATCAACCGGCCCTGGACATGCCCGAGCTTTTATGGAAGGTATTTATTTACCTAATTGCATCTGGATTTAGGGTTGTTTGAACACACCCTATTCCTAAATAGGGATTTTTTTGCAGGCATATATTGACTTTGAGATATCAGAGTCGGAGTACGAGAGGACTAGATCCCTGTACGACAGACTCTTGAACCGTACAAAGCATTTGAAAGTATGGATTAGTTATGCTAAATTCGAGGCTAGCACCCCCGAAGAAGAGGAAAAGAAAAAATGCCTGGAACGATCAAGAGGTGAGAAATTGAAGAGAGCTGCAGATGATGTTTTCATATATTTATTTAATGGAAGGCGGGCGGCATGGGTTTCATTCAGGTGTATTCGAGAGGGCTCTGAGCTATTTCAGAAATTCAGCTCCTGAATTGAAAGAGGAAAGGGCTATGCTGCTTGAGGAATGGGTGAACACGGAAAGCAGCTTCGGAGAGGTGGGTGACGTGGAATTAGTCCGCGTTAAGCTTCCGAGAAAACTGAAGAAGAGGAAACAGATAGAAACCGAGGATGGTCCAGCCGGGTACACATCTTTTTCTTCTTTTGTTCACCTTATAAACCAACCCAACCCATTTATGCTGTGCATCTGAAAAGAAAAGGCCTCCTCCCTCCCTCCCCTCCCTCCAGGTACGAAGAATACATCGACTATATTTTCCCGGAGGAAACTCAAACTACAAACCTCAAGATTCTGGAAGCAGCTTTCAAGTGGAAGAAACAGAAGCTGACTTCTGAAGCCGACGATTGACAGCACTTCAAATGGTACGGAGCTATTATTTTAATTATTACAAGCTACTACACTTCAAATGACTTTCCATCGTAACTTTGAATTTTCGACAGACAAAATAACTACGATGGCAAATCTATTAGGGGGTTGACTGATAGATAGTGTTATTATTCTGAATGCTGATTATTTATGGGTTGTTAGCATGCGAGCGAATCATCGATCCATCCCCAAGTCCAAGGTGTAAACTGCAACGAAATCCATGAGAACGCTTCCCATCCACAGCTTCCCGTCTCTCTCCTCGACCTCACTCACCACCCTCACGACCTTCCCCTCCCCATCTTCAACAATCTCCACAATCTCCCCTTGGGGATCATATTGGACCACGGTTGCCGACATCCGCCCCCCCAGCAGCAGGTAATAGTGGATTCCTCCAGGTATGGGCAGTTTCAACCACAGCTTCCTCAACTCGGGATGCCGCTCGATGAAGCCCGTATACCAGGAACGGCGATAGTGGAGGGCCACCCAGAAATTCCCTCTTTCGTTGGTCCGTACGTTGTCGGGATACCCCGGAAGGACGGCCATGACTTGCCAGGTTCCGGCTCTGTCGCCCTCCAGCCAGTATTTGGATAGCCTGCCGCGAGAGAGTTCGCAGTAGACGAAGAATGAGGCAGAGTCCTTGCTGAGAGAAATGCCGTTGGGGAACTGAAGGTTGCGAACGAGGACTCGAGTCTCGTTTGTTTGGGGATCGTACTTGAGGACTCTGCCGCTCGCATCCCCGCTTAGAAGCAGCTGCAGATAGTTCCTGAATGACACAGGAAGGAACATTAGAATAAGGAGGCTGGCTGGCTGGCTGTGGCTACGGCTATGGCATGGTTACCTTCTTCTGTAATTGGAACTGCTATCGGTGAAATAGACATTCCCCTGGCGATCGATGTCCAGATCGTTGGTGAATCCCAGCGGAACTCCCTCCGCCTCGGTGACCAACGACGCCGCCAAACCGCCTTCGGGGCCGACTTTCATCAGCCCGAAGTAGGCGTCTGCTATGTATAAGTCGCCGTTTCTTTTGTCGAATCGAAGGCCCAACGGCCTGCCGCAGATGTGTTCCCTTTCCCTGTACTCCGCGATCGACGCTTTTCGCTCATCGCAATTCGCCCCGGACCTATTTGTAATCATCAAATCATTCATTCTAATTTCTATGGTGAGGGAAAAAAAAAACAAAGCCTAGCTAGTGTGTTCGTTCGTGTGTGCTCGAGCATCAATCAATCAGGGTTGGTTTTACCGATTTGCTGAGGTGTAAGCGAAATCGGACCATTTCTGTCCGTTCCAGAACAGGATTCTGCCGTCGGCGACGCCGGTGTACGGACCTCGGCCCATCGGATCGAAGGCCAGACTCTCCGGCCCCTGCACCTCCTTCAGGAACTTGATTTCCGATTTCTGGAGACGATTTTCAGAATCCCTGTCCGCTGGGATTTCCGATCGGGCAGGGGTTTCAACCTTAAAGACGTCGAAACCGGGGAATCCGGACATGACGGAATGATCGAAAGGGTCCACGGCGCAGTACACTGCCAGGAGGAGCCCTATGACGGCGAACGCACGGCCAGCCGCCATCGCCATCGCCGGAGAACTCTACTCCTAAAATGTCAACTGATGACAGCTAATAAATGTTTTGTGTCGGTGGCAAGAAAAAAACATCAGCGTAGAATTTAATGGGACTTGTTGTCGAGTACCCCAATCTCTCTCATTTGATCCTCGACGGAGACAAGCCCCCCAGTCTCTGCAAGAAAGCTTTGGGAAGAAACTTCAATCTGCAGCCTACAGCCTACAGCCTACAGGAAGAAGCTAACTACGACTTCACTTACTTGCTGAGAAGAAAGAAGAGCGTTGCAGCGAGGAGGAGGAGGACCGCCACATGGAGGACTAAATAGGAGTCGCTGAGCGAGAAACCCAATCCCAGAATCAAAGCGAGGCACAACCCTAGCAACACGAATGAAATCTTCACCGTTTTCCACGTCGGTGCCTGAACCAAATTCTTCGCTGTTAGCTAATTTCTATGCCTGCGGATAAACAAGCCAAGTTTTGTAAAGGAAGTTACATTGACGCCCGGAGTTACGGCTCCCAGAAGAACCGCCGTCGCGGAGGAGACGACATTCGAATCATCAGAACCCATCGCCGGGTCTCCTCTCTCTCTCATTTGCTATTTAATTTAATGTTTTAATTTATATATATCTATATATATAGATATATAGATAGATATATATATATATATATAGATATGTGTGTGATGACTTTGGCAGGCGACAGGCGTCCTGAAACGGTGCCATCAATGCGATTTAGGGTTTCTCTTTTCCTTGTGCTTTTCGCGATTTTGGCACAGGGATTTGTGATTTGCACCTGCAGTGAAGGAATTGGCGATAATCCAGTCATTCAGATGGCTGCTGCTACACTCGGAGGACTCCGCGGTTCCGATAGCAATGAGATCGATTCCCTTGCCCAGTTTGCCGTCGATCAGCACAACACCAAAGAGGTCTTTTTCTTTGTTTTGCGATGTATGCCTGAGTCATAAATTCATGTTTTTGGCGTTAACTCGATGAGCGATGTATTTATTTTCCAGAATGCTTTGTTGGAGCTGGTGAAGGTTGTGAAGGCTGAGGAGCAAGTAGTGTCTGGGAAACTCCACCATCTTACACTTGAAGTCATGGATGCTGGGAAAAAGAAAATTTACGAGGCTAAAATCTGGGTGAAGCCCTGGTTGAACAACTTTAAGGAACTTCAAGAATTCAGGCATATTGAAGATGGTAACTGCGACTGCCTGTTTTATGCAATTGGACGACGACGATATTATTGTATTGTTTGTGTGCGTTATGAATCAGATGAGAAGGCGGCGGGGGGAGAATGGGAGTCAGTGGGATTAGAAGATCCGGCCGTACAAGATGCTGCTCGTCACGCCATCAAGACGATTCAACAGAGATCTAATTCTCTGTTGCCATATGAACTCAGTGAGGTTCTGCATGCAAGCGTTCAGGTTGGTGTCTTTCTTCCTTCATATTTACACAATCTCCATCCATCCATCCATATTTACACAATCTCCATCCATATTAATTAGGTGGTGGATTCGAGCGCAAAGTTCGACATGTTTCTCAAGCTGAAGAGAGGAGAGAAAGAGGAGAAGGTGACGGTGGAGGTGCATAGAAGTGAGGAGGGTAATTTCATCCTGGCCAAAATGGAGGATCACCACTAACCCAACCCCCCGGCGGTTAGTAAATAATAGTAATAATGTCTGTCTGTACTCTGTAGAGACAATAAGAAAGAAACCTCTTCCATCAAGTACAAGCAAGCAAGCAGAAGGAAGAAGAAAAAAGAGACAATCCAAACCTTACGCAATTCAATTCAAGCAGCAGCAATCTCCTCCTCCTCATTGGGTACCACTACTGCTACTTCATCAGCAGCTGAAGCATCAACCTCGCCTGTCTCTTGCTCGGCCACCGGAGGTTGGACTTGCTCGTCTTCCGGCAACGGCTCCTCCACGTAGTCATTATCAAAAGCATCTTGCGGGACATCATAAATTCTCACCTGGGGCTTCGACGGATCCTTCACCAGCACATATTTCCCTTCGCCCAGTTTCATGCAGAGATCCACTATGCTCTTCACTATTCCCCACATGTTGGAAGTGTTGAGATTTATTTGAAGGGCGAAGTCCCTCGGCTTGTATCCCACCACTGCCAGTATCACGTGATTGAAGTGATCTCTGGGGTGAACTCTCGATACGTACCCCAACTTCATCATATCGGCGCCGGCTAACAGTGCCTGTGCGGTCCATTTCGCCATCTTGTTTGCATTGTTCTTCAGTTCGGTAGCCAATACGGCGCCCCTTTGTGTCTCGAGCTTCTGCCTCCAGTCGACTCCCGAATACTTGGGATCAAACTCATTCAGCGCATTCAGAGTCAGGAACGACCTCTGGTTGTTGATATCTACCACGCTCTGCACCTCACAGCGAGAAACGAGGAACATGTCGTCAGCTAGTTTCCACCTTCTGTACCTGTATCCAACGGAGGCTACTTCTTCTCCTTCATTGGCGAAAGGGTTGGGCTCCTCGAACGTGACCTTGTTTCCATCCCTGATTAAAGCCTGCTGAGAAAAGTTCTGATTTATGTAGGCAGCTTCCACGCTGAGAGAATGTATTGAGTTTATATCGTCTTTGGTGTCCGGGAGCGGCTCCTGAGATGTCTCGTGAACGGAGAGCAAATCTAACTGCGATCCATCCCGCTTGTCGAAGAATAACTTGTTTCCCACACGCTGGACGACGATATCCCAGGAGTAAACGGACCTGGGAGCGCACATGAGAGTCGAGAGGATTGTGTCGGTGGCGAAGACGGTGGCTTTGTCTTCGTTAGCGAGGCGCCTGATTACAGGATCATCCGTCGTTGTGACTTTGAAGAAATTGCGGCTCTTGAATCGCTCCAAGGGTCTGCAGTTCTTGGGAGTGATCCGATCGTAAGACCTGTCGTAAAACTCCAGACCACCGCAAATCAGCAAATCTTCGGGCTCCGGTACGGAGAAGGATAGCTTGGAGAAGGTGGAGAAGGGAATTTGCTCCAGCATATTCCACTCAGGCTGGATATCAACCGAGGACTTGAACACGGCTGACTCACGGCGCTGGGGCATCTGCGAACGGTTGAGATTATACAGTCTGTCACGCCGCGCGCGTTCCTTCTCGGCTTCGCGCTTTCGCGCCTCCACCTCTTCGTCGCGGCGCTGGGGAAGCTGAGATCGCGCGTTCTGGGAGTTGAATCTCCACCTAGGGTTGAATTTCGGCCGGTTAGGGTTGTAGTTGTGAGACTTGGCGGAAGTGTCCACGAGGCGAAAAGACGAATCCTCGTCGGCGACGAGGGTGGCGAAGGAGTCATCTCCAGAGAAATCGAAGGCGGAATCGACCGGATGGTGACCTCCTTGCCGGGATCCAGGTCTGCCGGCGTTGGATTGATTTCGCGTCCAATCAGCGATGCGTCCGAGTTTCTCAGAGCGAGAAAATGGAGCAAATGGCACATTAGAGGGATGATTGGGCACGGACAGCGACGAGGCAGCGGAATCCGGCGGCCCCCAGCCGTCGGGATTGTACGGAACAACACTAGTCTCGAAGCCAACCATCTTGTTGTGCTGCGGATTCGATCGAGGCTAGGGTTTTATGAATTTCTCCCTTCTGTTACCTGGGCTGGGCTACTCTGTAAATGGG
>KE529340.1:0-12949 GCA_000441915.1 Genlisea aurea | reverse complement strand
TTTTTAAAAAATATATATATAATTAAATAATATATTTAATGAAAAAAATCAAAAAAAAAATCCAAATTTATATAATATTATATAATGAGTTTTTTGAAAAAAAAAAAATCATAGGTTGACACCACTAAAAATTACGTCCAGATCGAGTTAACAATTGTTAATTATTATTTTATATATAAAAATAGTGAGTATTGTCAATGTGAAAACCTTGATTTCTTTATACTTTGTAAGAAAAGTTGATATTGTTATTATTAAACGTGACTTTTTGTTACGTTTACTAATTTCAATTATTGGAAAATCTAGAGGATTGTATTATTACATGATCTTTCTAATCAATTTGACATTATCTGAATTTTGTCGTGTTCTGTTTAATGTGGTTGTTTCTAATAAATGGGTAATAAGTAATAAATTATTTAAATTCAACTACCAAAATTGGTTTTATTTATTATATATAAACGCCACGCCACCTAAATTATTAACATTGAAACGTTGATCTGGGCCGAATTATAAGCCCAGTGATGAATACGACGTCGTTTTTAAGTAATTTTGTTGTGGGCGTGTTCTGTAAATTGGTAATGGGCTCCGGGATCCCCATATCGGCGAGGTTTTTATGGCAGCTCGAGAATTCCACCGGAATTCGAAGAAGTTCGGTTCTCCGTTTTCTTCGCCGGCGTTGCGCCTCATTCTATTGATTTTCTGCGTGTTTTCTGTTATATTTTGCTTCTCTTTTCACCGGAATGGCCCCCGATCTTCGGCGGTAAATTACTCCGTTACATCCGAAGTTGACGGCGGTTACTGCAATTTCTCCGATGGAGCATGGATTTATGATCCTTCAGTCCGATCTCCGCCGAGGTACGACCAAAACTGCAAAGAGATATTCAAAGGATGGAATTGCATCGGCAAAAAGCCTAATGCGATTGAAATTTTGAAGTGGCGGTGGAAGCCTCACAATTGCCATCTCCCGCAGTTCGATGCCCTGCGGTTCCTCGAGAATTTTCGAGATAAGAGCGTCGGTGAGTTCTCTGAATTCTTTTTTCGTTTCAAAATTCGAGCATCGAACGTGTTTCTGGGAGGATTTAACAAATCTTCATTACAGGATTTATTGGAGATTCACTGAACCGAAACATGTTCGTTTCCTTCTTCTGTTCCCTGAAACATGTATCCAATGAGGTCCAAAAATGGCGGCCCGCTGGAGCTGATCGCGGCTTCACCTTCCTGAAATACAACTTCACGATCTCATATCATCGAACCAATCTTCTGGCTCGTTACGGTAGGTAAGCTTTTGTCAATGGCTTCCCTCTCAATTACTTTCTTTATTACAGGAATGAATTCACTGTTTCCAATCGGTATTGTTCTGTGTTGTTTTATCTGATTCAGGTGGTCAGCTACCAGTAATGGCGGTTCTTCGGATTCTCTGGGCTATAAGGAAGGATATCGTGTTGACATTGATGTACCAGATAGAACTTGGATTCATGCTCCAAGTTTCCATGATGTGCTCATCTTCAACACCGGACACTGGTAAGCGATAACCGGTTTCGAGTTCATGCGCCTGCTTTTAGCCACTGATCTTCTGTTTCGGAATGGATCAAAAATATAGGTGGTGGGCTCCTTCTAAGTTTGACCCAGTGAGATCCCCCTTGTTGTTCTTCGAGAAGGGCATACCGTTGGTTCCTCCGGTTCCGTCTAACGCCGGACTCGACTTGGTATTGCGAAGCACGGTATCGAATCCTCGATTATTAAAACTGTTTTCCGAAAACATGTCTTGAACTTCTATTGGTTTTTTTTTTTTCATACAGATATCATTTGTGGAGAAGAATGCGAAACCGGGCGCCGTTCTGTTCTTCCGAACGCAATCTCCGAGGCATTTCGAAGGAGGCGACTGGGACCAAGGCGGTTCCTGCCCCCGCACGACGCCCCTCGCCGCCCACGAAGTAAGGAACGACTCTCGCAACTTTGTTCGATTGAGAAAACGACGTGATATGATTTGAAAAAAAGTCGAAAACCAGGTGGAGGAACTGTTTTCGGTCGAGAACAACGGGACGAACGTCGAGGCTCGACTCGCAAACGGTCGCCTGTTGGAGGCCCTGAGGGGCTCTTCGAGGCGGTTCCGGTTGCTCGACGTCACTCGCATGAGCGAGTTCAGAGGCGACGCTCATCCGGCTTCGTCGGGAGGTAAGAAACACTTCGATTGTATGCATTGGTGTTTACCTGGTCTGACCGATACTTGGAACGACTTGCTCGTTGCACATCTCAAAACGGTAACACCATTTATTTAGATTCAACCACCATATATATTTTTTATTTTCGATGTGGTAAATTACTTTTTTTTTGTGTCGAAAGTTTCAAAAAATGATAAATGACAATTTATGTCTCCTATCTTTCCAAATTTTGTAAAAAATGACCTGACATTTTATACCATTTTTCTTTAAAAAATTAGCAATTTATATCCAACGCCGTTAACTAACGAAAAAATTAATATTTTTCGTTACAATTTATACCCATTTTTTGGTAAAATATATTCAAATTTTTGACGTCATCAAACGGATAATGACGTCATCAAACGGAATTGAGTATATTTTGCCACAAAATGAAACATAAAAGGTATAAATTGCAATTATGAAAAAAAGAGGTATTTTTGGCAAAAATTGGAAAAAAAATGATTGTAAAATGCAATATGTCCTTTAAAAAATTCTTAATTTTGGTCCTTTAAGTTTTTTTTTTTTAAAAAAAAAAAAAATTGATATCTCAATTTTTATTTGTAGCCAATTTTGGTTAATACTGTAAAATTTTAATTATAAATTGATTATTTTAGCCTTAAAACAAATCTCGACATCAAGTCAATTACATAGTTACATTGGTCGAATTTGATTTTTACCGGTTTAATAAATGAATTTAATTTTGAAAATGTGTCAATTTATAATTAAAATTTTATAATATAAATCAAAATTGACTATAAATTAAAATTATCATTTTGAAACTTTGGGACCAAAAATATAATTTTCATTATTTTTATTTTTTACAAAAAAAAAGTCTTTTTCTAATTGCAATTGTCTATTAAATCCTAAACCCTAAAATAATATCGATTTAGGGCAAAAAAATAATAATCATGTAGATTTGAATTATAATTTTGCACTTATGAATTATTTATGTGATAATGAAAACATTATTTGTCAACCATTCAATTGTTTTGCTTCTTTTCAAAAAATAAAAATAAAAAATTGTTTTGCTTTCAATTATTAATTGAGAAATATTAATTACTTTCCTAACAGCCAGGTAGAATCTTGTGGTTCCAATTAAAAATTTAAATAATATTAATGAAATATTCTAATTGCTTAAAAAAATTATTTATTTTTTTAAAATTTTTTATTATAAATTTACAGGAAGATAGGTCAGCGACTCCATGAAACGTGTAGGGACCCAATGACGTTTTTTTATTTTTTTAATAGAGTTTTTTTCCTCTTTTTCCACACTGAACCTGGATGGTTAGAGGATACTGTCTTCCACTGATTTGTTCGTTTGTTGCGACTTTTGGCAGGTGAAAAGGAGATTCCGGTCCGGCATTGTCGTCGATTTCTTGCCGGAACTCACTCCGGAGTACTAAATTTGACGTGAATTCCTTCGCCGGTGGTCTTTTGGTTGACTAATTTTTCTACGGCGGTTATATTTCTGCTTCTTGAGAGAGAATTCGGGATTTCTTCGTTCTTGAAACTTGTCACCGTGAGTTTTTTTTTTTCTTCTGTTTTCCTCACGCGTACGTGTTTTTGCTTTGCGCTATACTCGTACTTGAGTTTGCATTTGTATTGAATTAGGGCTTAATTTGGGGGAATTCTCATATTACTTGTGATTGAGATTTCGTATGATTAATGCTGTTTGATCTCGTTAAACAAAACAAATCTGATGCTTAAGACGTCTGGCTTCATTAAAATTTTAGTTACTGCTATAGATTCCCGTTTTATCTGTTCATCTTGAAGTTTTTTCCATATATAGAGATTTTGTGCATTCTATTCTATGGTTGTATTCTCTGAGAATTGCTTTTACTATTGAAAAATTCTGTAGTTCGAGTGTGATCCTAGAGCGATATATATATCGATTGCTTTATTCAATGTGCAGTTAATCTAACCCCTTTTCCGGCATTGCTGTTTTCTTCGTTGAGGGATTTCGAATCGGCTTATACATCAATATGTCTGATTCATGATTCATGATTTCATATCTGATATTTTTGTAGCCTAATTTTAGTTTAAAATGGGCTTCGTATACTCGTTTCCGATATATTTCGAGAAATGCTGCTTGATTCCGTCGGATTTTTTTCTTTGTCGCAGATTTTTGATCGTCATCATGTATCGGCAATCACCTGGCAGAAGCCATAGATCTAAAAGATTGAAGATGAAGCATGTTCTGCAAATCTCCGTGTTGCTCGGCCTCTGCTTTTGGTTGTTATACCAACTGAAGCATTCCCACCATGAGAACAACGCGGAATTCGAAAAAGACGGAGGGAAAGACGAACGACTGTCGAGATTCGGAAGGAAGGACGTACAGGATCGACCCTCTGGAATCGTTTCTAAGAGCGAAGACGAAGACGTAGACGAAGATAACAAGCTCGACGAAACCGCATTCCAGAGGGTGGAAGAAAGCGACGACGAAGTGAATGCGGAGGTCGCAGGCGGCGTGACCGACGAGCAGGAAGAAGACGACCAGCTGAACGAACCCGACGAGAACGAATCCGAAGAGAATGCGTCCGACGAGATCCACGGCCGTATCAAAGATCCCAACGTGGAAGACGACGAGAATCCGAGCATCAACGAGGCCCGCGAGGAGCATTACAAAGCAGACGATGCTTCCAGTGCCGTGACGACTCACGAGTCCCGTACGGAAGAAGAAGAAGAAGAAGAAGCTTCCAACGATGTCGAAAACGAACCCCTCGAATCGGAGAAGAAGAGCGAAGATGGGAGAGAAGATTCCGACGACGACAGGGAAGAAGGAGAGCACCGAAACATGGGGACGGAAGGAGATTTATTGGACTCGACGTCGCCTCCGAACGGTACGAGGTCGGAAGGTTCCATCCAGATGATGGTGAAGAATAATAATACAGATGGTGGAGAAGTGGAGTTTCAGAATATTCAGTAACTGAAAAATCATTCTTCAAAGCCCCCTCCCTACCTACCTTCAAGGTACTCTTCTCTATTTCCATGTTTGCTTTTTCCACACACAGTACATGATTTTCAAAATCGAACTTGGTCGACCGCATAAGAGTTATTACATATATATGAATATCGTTGAATTTGGAACTTTGGACTATAGAGATGTAGAATTCATCACTCATTGCAAAACTGAGAATTTATGGAGTCAACCAACTCAAACGCACACGCGAAAACTGTACACTGCCGTTGAACAATGACAGACACTTCACAACTATTGAAAGAATCGCAATAATGGATGTCTTCGGGCCGGAGCGACCCGACCCGAATAGAAAAACCCGAATGAATAATGAACGTCTCAGGAGCTAGTTGCTTCCCTCAGCTCTTTCCGGAGTTTACGAGAAAACGGCCGGCAAGCGTCGACGCTGAGATCCAGCGCCGCCGCGAGTGCGACGAAGGCGGCGGCGTCTTCCGAGCACGTCACGTGCTGAGCTCCGACCACGACTTCGGGTTTCCCGGATTTGCCGTCTCCTCTCACCGTCGAGGACATGACGAAGCCTCTGTACAGCAGATGAACCCAGGAAGCGGAACCTAGATCTGAACTGGAACCTGAACCGGAAGCGGATCCGAGATCGAAGCTGCTGCTGGTGCTCGACATCGGAGTGAAGCCGGTGGTGATGTCGACGCTGAATTTTCCGCCGGACTTGGCGTTGATGGTGGAGCTGGCGAGGGAGACGGTGTCGATTCCGCCGTCGGGGATGAGATCGAAGCGGTAGCCGAGGCGGTCGCCGCCGATGCCGCGGTTGCGCTCGCGCCACGCCTCGAGGCGGCCCCACGGCTTCCACGTGCCGTAACCCGGCCGGAGGATGAGCCACGCTCCGGGATTAGACTTGCTGACGCAGTCGGAGTTCTCCGACGGTACGAACGGAGTCAGCATCGACGCCGCGGCTACCGGAGAACCGGACAGGTCGTGGATGGTGATGGACCATCCTTTCCGCTCCTTCAGAGGCCGTTCTTCGTCTTCTTCAGCTCCGGCAGATCTGAAGCAATTAGCTAGTGAGGTGCTCGTATCAGTCGCCGACGATCTGCTGCAAAAAACCGCCGTCGAAATCTTTTCAGCCTCACCGCGAGATTCAAAAAAATTTCGATTCTAGAAGCGAAAAGAGGAAGAATATTCACCTCGATCTCAGAGCTCTCTCGCCGGAAGTTCTGAATCCAAACTTGCAACTGAACACCGGCTGCTTCAGACTACCATTGACCTGAAAAACTTGAGGACTACACTCCGGCTCGCCGTCGAAACCAAAGACGAATCTCGGATCGGGTTCTGCCCTCACATTCATGTGCAATTTCAACCCCGAATCTCCAATCGAGACCCAGCCGTTCTGAATCACGCTGGTGCGGTTGGTCCCGCTGTTCTCTAGAATATTCTTCAAATCCAGCTGCACCAGCACGCAGCCGACGAGTTTCCCGCTCCTCAGGCTACCGCATCCGCCGCTCTCTCGCCCGCCGCGCCGGCGGATCTCGATCTTCAGCGTCGAAAAATCGCTCGATTTCGCCGCCAACTTCTCAATCTCCGGCTTGCTCAGCGCCAAGCACACGTGGATCCGGCTCTCGACGGCGTCCCCCTCCGCCGCCAGATGCGACACGTCGGAGATCTGAGAAGCAACTCCCCGGAGCTTGAACTTGCAGTAGTACGAGGCCGAAGAAAGGCGCGAAGAAGCCTCCGGAAATTTCAACGCCAGGTTTCCGACGACAATCCGCACGAAAGGACAAGGATCCATTTCGTGATAGAAAGAAAGAAAGGTTAAAAGCTGCAGCAGCAATGGCGGAACCAACCAACAAAAAATAAAACACAAAGGTAAGTATCCAACTAAATGAAGAGAGAAATAAAAAATAAAAAATAAAACCCCCGCATATATATATATATATATATGAACGCGTATCTCTATTTGCGGCGTTGTTATAGCATGTGGGCGGGTACAGGCTGGATCATGGTGGGGACGCCGGTGACCCCTTCGAGGAACAGGTTTCTAAATTCTAATTTTATTTTTTAATAAAATAAATTTAATTCTAAAAAAATTATGAATTTTTTCAAAAAAGAAAAATAAAATATTCCGGTGGGGCCTCCTTCATGAACATTCGTGCGGCAATGAGCTGTTTTTTTTTTTTTTTTATAATCCGCTAATTTTCAACCATGTATATATAATATTTTTTAATTTATAATTACGTATTTTATAAATTATTATTATTATTATTATTAGGTGACATATATTGATATATGTATATAGTTTAGTAAATTAAGCTGATTTAATTTACGATTAATAAATGAGGTTTGGGTTAGGGTTAGGGGTGGGGACAAAAGTGTCATTAAGGAAGTTGCTATTGTTTTTTGTCGGTACGCGAGTGGAAGGGGCCCAGCCAATTAGAATGTTGCTGTATGTGCCTGGCTGGCATTTTTTTTTTTTTGAAATAAAATTAAATGATGAGGTTTAACTGTAACACAGCTGTAACACAGGTGGGCGGTGATTATGATCCGGTGGGATGACGACCTACACATGGAAGCTAGTCCTCACCAGCTTGCACGTGGGTCCCACCTCTCTTTTTATTGTCCCCTCGATTTTTTTTTTTTTAAATTAAATAAATAATAATAATAATAATAACGTATTTAATGCATGAGCTGGATTTGGTGGTACGCTCAGCCAGCGCGGCACCAATCCATTATCCACCGGCCACCGCCGTGTGGAACTGTAAGATATTTTTCGAATAAATGGGCCTGAAATAGTGGCCCACATAAGTTGTGACATGAATGGGCCCTAATTACGGCCCATAATGAAACGGCCCTGTTCTTCTTCACGAAGATATCTGTACCGTACGTTGGGATTGAAGAGGCAGACGGCGAGGATTTTGCCACGTCATTCGATGCGCACGAATGGGGCCGGGCAAGACTTCTCCGCCACTTGGATGCCTTTCGTTTCGGTTGCGTGATGGAAATCGCTTTTCGTGTTCTTCGCTGCTACGTTTTGCTGTCGCTCGGAAATTCGAACTGATTTTTTTTTTTCGTTTCTCCGATTCGGGTTTGGTTTTTTCTTTCCGTTTCGGTAATGGCTGCTTGCCTTCAGTTGTTGAAGTCGTCGAGCGTGAGCAATTCGCCGGTGAAATTCGGGTGTTTCTGTTCGGAGTTTAGTTCTAGGGTTTCGTCCGGAGGTGGAGTTAGGATTCGGAATTCGGGAACGGTGATCGGATGTCGACGACTCAGGCTCTACTGTAAAGCGGAAGACGGTGGAAATCAAAAGAGTAAGTAGTCAGGAAGAATCTCTCTGTGTTATTCGCTCATAATTTGTCGATTGATGAACATGATACATAATCTCGGATCAGCAGTATGCTTCCGTAGATTTTTTAGCGTAAGATTTTCTCTGAGAGCTGCTTCCTTCCATGACTATATCTGAAACTGCAAGTATGAATTACAGTTTGGATAATCATCTCTATCCAGATTGCTCTTCAATACTGTTGATTGTTGAATATGATTTGCAGTTTGGAACAGATCTAAGGTATAGCATTGCCAGAACACTTCCAACAACACCCTTTGTTTTTTTTATCAGGTGAAGAGCCTCCAGAGTCTTTATTCATGAAAGAACTGAGGAGAAGAGGAATAACTCCAACTTCATTGCTTGACGAGAAGAAAATTAGTACTGAGGATGCCAAGTTCAGAGAAGAAGACGGGGGTTGGGGGTATTCGAGAAGACGTGGATCCACGACCGATGCCGATCCCAACCTTTCTAAACAATTGGAAACATCGAGGGCTCTGAATAGTGAAGGCTTGGAGGTTAGAATATTTCATCTGTTAATAACTATAACTACTAGCAAGCATCTATATATATATATATATATATATATTTCAGGGTCTGATTCCACGAGCGAGGCTTCTGTTGAGTTTAGGTGCAACTTTCTTTCTGGGATTCTGGCCATTGATTCTAGTTACTGTTGCATCGTTCTCCGCCTTGTATCTGGTAAAAGAAATCTCTCTACCACAACTGGATTTACAAAATGATATGATTTCCTTCCACCGTGTTGTTGTTGTGGGGTGCAGTACTTTGGATCGGAGTTTGTTCATATCGGATCTAACACGTCCGTCCCGCCTCCGCAATATGTAGACCCTTATACCCTTCTGGAAGACGAAAAGATATATGAAACGACGACGACGACGACGACTCCTCTTCCCTAGATGAACCTGTAAGTGAAGTTTATAAGTGTTTTGCTTCACTTTTTAGTGTTTCCTTTTCCTTTGCCGGCAACTGTATTCAATGTGCAGTTGCTTCTCTAAGATGAAATGAAAAAGAAAAGGTCGTCTTATATTGAGGGGCAGGCAAGGAGCCTCTTTTGTTCAACAGATTTTAAGTTTGAAGGAATTCTATCTACTAAAGGGAAGTATTTCGAATAAACCCTAACCCCGTTATTAATATACCTTCCTTCCAACGGGTCAGGGTCAGGGTCAGGTCAGTCAATGCGAAGGGAAGTATTTCGAAAGCCCCCACGGCAAGGCGTAGAACTTGGCATTCGTTTCTCCAGAGCCGTCGAAACGCTCGTATTTCGACCACCACTTCCGGCCGCCGTCCTCTCCGCCGCTCCTCCCGGTCGTCACGTCCAGAAAAACGGCCACAACGGCCGCCACAGCCGCCGGAGAGCTAAAGATAACCATCGCCACGCCATTGAACTGCACCAAAAAATCTCTTAAGCAAATGAAACCAGCAGCAGCATGCATATGAAATACCGTCGTCGTACCCATTGGGAGTGAGTGTCGACGGGGCCGTGCCCGGAAAGGATTGCATAATCGGCGAAGTATCTGGGAACGGAGAGCCCCATGAAGAACGAGAATCCGACGACGAAGTTCGTCCTCCAGCTGTTCAGATCGCAGTATTGAGACATACCGATACCGGCAAAAGCTGTCAGCCGCCATTTTTACGTACGAGATCATCGGTTAGTCAGTTATCTCGCTCGCCGTTAAAAGAGAACGCATCAGAAGGAAACTGAAAGGGGAGATAGATACACGTACACACGACGGCGAAGAGGATGCAGTAAACGGCGCCGATTATCGGGAGAGGGATCGAAGCAAAGACGGCAGCAAACTTCCCTGCATCAGTCGATTCCGAAATATACGAATCCCATCAGCTGAGGAGAATTTCATATTCATGAACTTTAAGAGAGACGAAAAAAACGAACCGATTAGTGAGAAGAAGAGCATATAAGCTGCTGATATTTGAACCACTCTTCTGCTCCCGACTCGCGTAATGCCTAACAGCCCCACATTTTCACTGCCATTCATGAAGCAACCATAAAAAGGAAAGCCCTGTAAAAACGAACACAATATTTCTGATTTATTGCATCGTACACTGCGGCTGTGGATCCGACTCCGGTGCCAAACATGCCATCGAGGAAAAAGCCGATCCCCTGTCGAAAACCGGAGAAAATATTACCAAATTTGTTGGAATTGAGGGAATTTTTTTTTTTTTTTTTCAAGATTCTTACCAACCAACCGATGCCTCGACCGAGAACCGAAGGCGGTAGAGGTTCGCCACCGGCGTATCTAAATGCAGCGATGAAAGCTCCACTCGACTGCAGTCAAGATCCAAATCAAGCTGATGGGATCGATCTAAATTCGTTTTCTTTTTTTTTTTTTTGGGTCGAAAAGTGTGCTGAGAAAGGGAAAAAAACAAACAAACCTCGATCATTGTGACGAAAACTGCAGCTAAAGTGACTAAGACTTCACCGGCATGGACTTCAGGACGGCCCCATTGGAAGGGATACGGAAATCGAAACCTGAAGATCAATCACATGAGCGTAAAAAAACTCCATTGTGAAGTGCTTTAAAAAAAAACTCAATCAGAAGCCAAAGAATATTACCATTCTGATGCACTGATCAGTCCGGAGCGATCCACTCTGCAACTTAGCTGAGTTTTTACCGACTTATTTTTATAAACACCGGTTACTGTAAGAAGTGAAGCAAAAGCCCAAACTAAAGCCACCGATAGTAACACCGCATAACGAAGAAAATCCGGAAGGTTTAATCTCCGGATTTCAGGGGCATACTGCACGACAGATACATACATCTATATATGTATATATATATATATATATGAATGAGAGAAACAGCAGAAAATGGGAAGGGAAAGTGGTATTTGCCTGATACAAAAGAACAAGAATGATTATCTCCGGAAGGCCAATTTCAACACATTCTGCAGCCTAGAATCGAAAAAAAAAAAAAAAATGATTTTTGAATAAATGGTTATCTTTAATTTAGGTGATTTTTTAGGGAGAAAGCGACTTATACCAGAGGGAAGGCATATTCGTATAGACCAAGTCCCACGAGAGTCACCAGAGGCACAGCAGAAAGAGGGCTCAAGAACCTGAAAACAACAACATCATTACTTTGCAATGGTCGAAATTCTATAACATCACACCCCCCCCACGAACCTAGCGACGATCCTCCAGATTCCGAGAAAACCGAGCAGGATTGGTAATGCAGAGGCAATCAAAAGAGCCCCTTGTATTGCCCTCATTGTTTCTATAAATTTCTGAACCATAACCCAAGATATCTGAATTGTTGATTAAAAAGACCAAGTCATAGAGTGGAGGATGAGATCATGAAGATACCTGCTTCGGATCAACATAGTCGACATATCTTCGTGCAAACGCGATATACAGAGACGGGATTATGAACCGGAAAGAGCCGCCTATCACCGTGGAAAGGCGGGTACCGAAGAAAGTTTGCAGCAACGTGTTCAGTCCAGAAACAAACAGCAACGTTTGTATAACGAGAGCTCTCTCAGCCTGGGAAATGTTTTGAAAAACAGCGTTTCGTTTTTCAGATCGATTAATTCCTAGCAATGAAACTTGATAAGCTAACGTTGATTTCGATGGAAAGCACTCACAATCCCGCCGCCCATGTGCGGAACAATTGCTGCGGCGATGATCACGGAGGTCCAAAGCACCACCAAGAAATGTTGAAATCCAAGGAGGAATACATGAACTGCATCCAATCAGTTTAACCAGAATCAAAAACAATCAAGAGCCACACACTGAATAGGTCTCAACACAGAAGCAAAATTAAAGAAGAAACTACAGGCATGGCCGGTTTAATCAGCATAGGAGAAAGAAGGCAAGATAAAGGGAAGAGAAAAAAACCCCATCCGGGAGAAACGATGAGGCAATAGTCTACGAGGAGATTTTCCGGAATATGCCTGATCATCCCTTCACCTACAGACATTCTCCTCTTCCTCTCAGCTTCTACAATGGACTACC
This sequence comes from Genlisea aurea, assembly GCA_000441915.1. Taxonomy (NCBI): domain Eukaryota; kingdom Viridiplantae; phylum Streptophyta; class Magnoliopsida; order Lamiales; family Lentibulariaceae; genus Genlisea; species Genlisea aurea. Next base: position 518 of record KE529340.1, on the reverse strand, counting down.
TTCATGCAATGCTGCAATGCACAAGCTTATATCAGAGTTTTTGTCGTGGACTTGATATCCCAACTAACTATTGTCATAAGTAGTCAACTTTTCAGCACAATATTGTTGGGAAGATGAGCATAACGTATACTGGGTTTGGTCTAGTCTATGATGCAGATCATCTAAAAATCACCTAATCCACCAACCCATTTATCATATTTAGAAATATCCGAAAGAGTATAGTTTTGAATATAATCTCTCTACCTAAATATAGCAGTATGATCCATCATATACGTTAATCGAATAGTGAAAAACTAACAATTTTTGCTATAAGCTTTATAATAAATATCATTTTTATTCGTTAGTAAAAAATCACTGACTTCTAAAAGGCCTAGAGCTATTAAGAAATCAGAAGAAGCCAAATTTTCATAGGAAAAAATGAGTAATTATAACCAACCTCCTCCTGTAGGGGTCCCTCCGCCGCCGCCTCCTCAAGGCAAATATGCAGCAGAATCTTGTTTTTTTTTTTTTTTTTTTTT
>KE529336.1:0-15369 GCA_000441915.1 Genlisea aurea | reverse complement strand
TAAGGGGCATAAATTGTAATTATGAAAGAAAAGAGACATTTTTTGCAAAAAATTGAAAAATAATGGGTAGATTTTGCAATAGACCCAAAAAAAAAATGTACGGACAAAAAATAAACACGCCCACCGTGGGGCTCGAACCCACGACCACAAGGTTAAGAGCCTTGCGCTCTACCGACTGAGCTAGACGGGCTACTTGTCATAGTATAAGACAAAAAGAAATTTGATTATAATTTCAGACCAGGCCCAGGCCCAACTCAGTAGCTTAACTATCTATTTTGGTTTGGTTATGTTGGGTTTAGGTTCCCAGGAAGCCCAATAAGTCTTTTTTTTTTTTTTTTCTGAAATGATTCACTTTTTCATCAAAAAAGCAACTCATACTATTACTACTGCAGTGAAAAATTGTAGTAGCATCCTAGAATAGGGTTCCCAAGATCCACCCCCATATTTATTTGTTTTTTTTTAAAAAAAGTCAAACCCCTGTTCCCTCATAGATAATCCATATGATCTCATGTGTGTGTTGAATACAATACAATCATGGCATTGGCATGGCTCTGATTAAAAAAAAAGTGGAGACTGGAGAAGATGTTTTAAATGCAAACTCCACTTTCCCATTTTATATTCAACAAATCATAGATTTCAAATTACAAACTTTATATATATCTCTAACAATCTCTAAAATGAAATAGTGATTTTTATAAGGACTAAGGTGGAGAAATAAATAGTGAGGTAGGATTTGTATTTCACTTGGGAGACAAGCACTGGATGGGGGGCAATCCCATCCTATAATAACTATTTATTTGGATAAAATATATCCAATACAATAGCCAATAGCCAGTAGCCTTACTTAAATAAACAATATGCAAATATATATTAAATACTTGGGCGTGGATGAGTATTGAGTGGTGTGGAAATAGTCAAATCTCCTCCGGGGTATACATTCCCCCAAATCAAGGGTGTCTGTCGGAAGGCTGTAATAAATATTGATTGATTAATTAATTAATTAATTAATTATTAAACTCCTTAAAACAGAAGTGGGCCCCTCATCCTACAACATACATAATTCAGTGCATCTTCTCTTCCTCTTAATCTTAACCACTCCCCCCCCTAATAATTTCACCTTCCCCATTCAATTATTATTATTTTTTAATTAATTAACCCAACTGAATTACGTTCAAATTATATATCTTTATTTTTTCATATTTTGTATTTATGTAAAATAAAATGAAATGTCTTTATGCAAAAGCAGCGGGTTATGCGGTCGAAAGGACGAGGTTCTAATACAAAAGCTGTGTAATGGACACGTGTCGTACCTCGCTACCGTTAGATCATAAACATCAATGTGGGGTTAAGAGTGAATGCCCATGGCGGCGGAGCAGAAGCGTGTCTTTGTTTTTTCTTTTTTGTGGTTAGAGAGAAGTAAGTCTTCCTCTTCTTCTTCCTTCTTCTGCCCCTTAAATGCAAACAAAATAAACTGTCCCCCATTTCGCTTTCTACCACCGCCGCCGTCGCCGGATTCAAAAATTCAGATCGAAACAACACTCCCATGCATTATTCTGCTACGGATATTAATTGTGTTGACAGACAATTAATAGCCTCATCTTCACCACGATCCACGCCCACATGTCCACCGGCTTCTTCTCACTGAACCCCACCCCCAACCCCACCACGGAGACCAACCCGGAGAACTGGATTCTCTTCAGAAACGAAGAGAACAGCAATCCCTACAAGGGTTTCGAGCTATGGCAGCCCCCTGCCCATCATGCCACCGAGAATTTCCTACAGCAGCGCGCCGCAGACGCCGCTGCCGGAGATCTCTACCTCTCCGCGGCGGGGCCCAGCAGCAGTAACGGAAGGTTCACCATCTCGGGGGGCGATCACTCTCCCAGATCGAGTTTTCTGATGATGAGAAGCGGCGGCGGAGGATTAGCAGGAAGCGTTTCCGGCGGAGGAATCAGCTGTCAGGACTGCGGGAATCAAGCGAAGAAAGATTGCGCGCATATGAGGTGCAGGACGTGCTGCAAGAGCCGAGGGTTTCAGTGTTCCACTCACGTGAAGAGCACGTGGGTGCCGGCTGCTGTAAGAAGGGAGCGGCAGCAGCGACTCGCCGTCGCGCACCACAATCATCATCAGCAGATTTTGTCGAAGCGGCAGAAAGTAGGAGACGGCGGCAATAACAACAGCAGCCCCTCCAATAACAACAATTCACTGGCTGTCTGCACCAGGAGGAACTCATCGCCATCAGGTACGTAGTAAACCCTAATTAACACTTAAAATATATACGGGCATGAATGATGACGGTGACATGAATGAACGATGAGCGTTGCGTGATTTTGGGGAAAAGAGGGAAATTCCCATCATTTTTTCTGTCATTTCAATCCACTGTGCGCTTGTTCTTCTCGACAATTTTTTTTTTTTTAAAAAAAAATAATAAAAAAAATATTTACCCTTTTTTTTTTTTTCTCAGGCCTTCTCAGGAATACTGCAAATATTAGATAAAAATGATAAAAGCATTGATGATTAAACATCTTTTTTGGGGGTTTTTAGGTCTAGAGTTGGGGAGTTTCCCATCGGAAGTGAACTCGGAGGCTGTTTTCCGATGCGTCAGAGTGAGCGCCGTCGACGATGGGGACGATCAATTGGCTTATCAGACGGCGGTTAACATCGGCGGACACGTGTTTAAAGGGATTCTGTACGATCAGGGTTCGGAGAGTCAGTACATTGCCGGAGAAACATCCTCCGGCGGGGGTAGCGTCACCGCCGGCGGCGTTCAGCAGCTTAATTTGATAGCCGGTGGAAAATCAGCCGCCACGTCCGCCACCGGAACTTCTCTTCCTGACCCTTGTTTATATCCAACTCCGATTAATACCTTCGTTCCGGCCGGTACTCAATTCTTCCCTCCTCCAAGATCCTGACGAAAAAAATAATAATAAAAAAAATAAATAAAAACTATTGACATTGCTGTTCTTCATACATCTCTTGTATTAGTTAACTGTTGTACAATTGCTAAATCCTCTGAAAATACAAGCCCATGAATCTTCTTATTGCATCTCCTGATTACTGGATAAAAGGATTTTTGTTTCAATGGCAAATGTTAGTATAATTTATTAACAAATGCGGTACATGGTTTGATATGTGTATAATTCAGTTTATATCGTAATAAACTAAATAAATTTGTAAATTTTATATCGTAATAAACTAAATAAATTGTTTGTAAATATGTGAATAATTGATTGCCCTTTATCACGACCAAATTTGATAGATCAAGAACGGTATTGTGTAAAATTCTAAATCTTAAACCATAAAACTCATATTCTATACGATGTCAAATAATATGGTTATGTTATCTAATTGAGACTGTTCTCAATTTCCTTCAATAACTAGTTTTATGTGTATTGCAATGAATCTGATCACGGTCCGACTAATAATTTTATATGTATATATATATATATATATATTATACTTAAATTTTATTGCTCCAGAATTAATATAGAAAAAAAGATAGTGTATGGTGGCATAAAGAGGTTCTGTGTGTGTGTGTGTGTATTTTTATTATTTAGGGCTTTGGATTTGTTTTTTATTTGGTGGTATCAGTGCAGCGTGCTCCAGACATGCGAGGCAATAATAATAAATTGGATGCTACATAATAATTCAATAATTGATGAATCATTTAAGATTCAATTAATTTATTGTCTTTTTTCCAGTTAGATTTGATTCCACTTTCAAAATATCACTTCATTTTAATTCTTCATACATTTATTTATGGTATAATTTTAATTCATTTCAGAAATTATAGTTATATTATAATTTACTAATATATGATTACTTAAATTATATATATATTTTTATTTTACTTTACCAATTATATGCGTAAAAACTTACAAGGTTACTAATATGAAAATATAGACATAAATAATACAAAGATAGCCGTTATAAATTTGAAATGATTGCGCATAAATGTATATGGCAACCGTTTTTTCAGGGGTTTTTGTTTTTTTGATTGGCATTCATTCTAAATAATAAATATATTGAAAAAATTAGAGTAGTGATAAATCCAACAATTATAGTAATAAATTAAAGGTGAAAGGGGCAAATGAAGATAGGGTTGGTAGATAGTTGTCTTTCTCAAAAAAAAGTCAGCAGCCAGGGTTATGTCGGCCCAATGGGCTTATTAATGGGTTCCATCTTTGGGCCTGCATTCTCAATTTTACTGCGAATAAAATCAACCAATTTTATTGAAGAACCACATCATGATCATCATCTTTGAGAAGTTGCTCTGCAACTTGTGCATCAAATCAACAATCTCCTCGAACTGGTGATGATGATCCTGATTCCTAAATAATTTTCAGCTAGGAGCTTGAAACCTCCCGGACCGCAATAAGACATGTTTATATGTATATCCATTCGGCCTGAGCGAAGCAATGCTGGGTCCAATTTCTCTATGTGGTTCGTCGTCAGGATTATGATTCTCTCAACTCCACGGCTCGACCATAGTCCGTCCAGAAAGTTGAGTAAACACTCTTTTAAAAATCGAAAAGAAAATCGAAAAGAAAATGAGTATAAAATGCGATAAACACTCTTTTAAAAATTATAATTTTAAAATTATAAATCGATTTTTTTTTTTTAAAAAAAAATATATATATTTTGGCAAAATATAAATCTGTTGTTGATAAATCGAATTTTTTGGATTAAAAATTGTAATTTTAAACGTTTTTTTGAAAGAAAAAGATATCGTTTTACTTATACCCATAACAACCAACATTAGAAGAAAAGCATATACACAGACTAGTACAGTTTGTGGTCTTACTTAACCTCAACTCAAGAGACAATTATTCCTCTACGACGAGCGTAACAATATATCCCCATAAATATGGCAGCGCAAAGGAAACCGGTAATGATATTCACCTGCAACGCCCCAACCAGTAAGTAAATAACCAACCAACACCATTAATAAATAAACGCTTTCTTTTTTTTTAGTAGTGTTGTGTGCTTACTGCTTCTTACCCATTTGAACAGGTACCCATACCCGTTGTTCCACTTGTACGGAAGGCTGAGACCGAAGATGGCCGTTACTAAACCATAAATCGACAGCACAAAATTTGCACAGTTGATCAACAAATCTATCTGCACCCATCACAAATTCATTCATTCCAACACTTGAGGTGATTGATATATATATATACCCCCAACCAAACCCAAACCCCTTACCTTAATCAGCTGATTCCTCAGATTGTCCACCTGATCAAAAACCAAAACATATCATGAGATTGATTCATACGGGCAAGGGAATGATATGTATTTATTTCACCTGGATACTGAGGAAATCCTGAGAGTTTTCAATGTATTCATGGAGCTGAACCAAAACAAACTCATCAATGAAAAAACAAAAAAAAAAACACGTTTCTTCTATCTATGCCGCGTACGTACCACGGATAATCTGTTGAACGTTTCTTCTATGTTTGAATAGTATGTCTGCAGAAGAAGAGGGCGTTATGCTGTCTGCAAAACTGTACATTTAATACACACACACACACCAATAACCACCTCGAGAAGCATTTCGAGTTCATCCATTTTTCTGAAATCATGGCCGCGTTTTCTGGAGAGATACAGGCATTCCATTTCATATTCATCATCCAACAACTTTTCCAGCTCATCTTGCACCTACACAGACAAGTGAGTCTGGCTTGTCTACACGGGAAACTCCTTCTGGTGATTTTCTTTCTACCTTGTGTACACGGGAAGTGAGTCTGGTGATTTGGCTTTTCAATCTCCGTACATCGTCGAAGTTTCGACTGGTAATCTTGGAGTGCAGAAAGAAGCATCTCCATCAGTATGAGATGGAGATGATTCAAGGCCAGGTAGGTAGGTAGGTACCTTTGAAGTGAGCAAGTCGAGAGCAGGGTACACTTGGTTATCCATTTCGATCGATCGAGCAGAAAGATAACTGCAAATGCCTTCCAATACAACTTCCAAAACCCGGAACTCGAATGGATCATCTGGTAGAATGGCCATGAAAACAAAACCAACACACAAATACCAGGGAAACAAGCATTACCAACCGGTTCTTTCCTCCGACTTGAGCACCCTTCTTAACTCTTGAACGACAGGGATAGCATTTTCATCTGTCGGATTTCGAAGCAAAACCTGGAGAAAGAAGAAAAGAGTAGGCACTAGGCAGGCAAACGATTAGTTCAACCACTTACTTTTTCTGAAGTGATGATGGCCTTTATGTGCTGCACAAAAAACAAAACCAGTAAGGTAGACGAAAACCACGGAAATTGAGGCAAAAACAGAGCAGAGCGGTTGTTTACTTCCAAGTTCAGAACAATAGCCTTTTCACGGCACAGTATAGCTGAGGGATAACAAAAAACGGGGTCGATAATACGAAGATCACGAGGATTTATCTGCGTCCAATTCATGATTCTGTACTTGCTCACACTTGTCGTCACCTCTCTCCCTGAGCTATCCATCAAAAGCCAGTCACCTGAACCTGCACCCTTCTTTTTCGGCGGCCCTGTGAGGCCCTGCGAGGCCCCTTCATCCTCAAGTAATGGTAAAACGGCGGCCCTGTGAGGCCCCTGCATCCTCAAGTAATGGTAGCGAAAACTTGAAGGGCATTATGTACATACCATCTAACCTGTATGTAGCCCGTAGGTGGGGAGGGGAGTTGTGTGAATAATGGTCTCAGCTTCCATCTGGTGCTGTGCATCATCCACTTTTTATATAAATATAAACAATGCGTGACTTGTTACAAGTCAACACATAATAAAACCACCTAATTAACTACAGGCATTTATTGAGTAGGCGTGGAAAGCATGCGTGTATTTTTTGTTATTAAGCATGCATGATAAGGGAACCACCCACCAGTCACCACCTAGTTTTTGATAAGTATATATAGCTTTTTAGTTTTTAGCTTAAAGTCAAACAAAAGGTGCAACCTGGAAGAAAGAAGATCACAGCCTTCTTTACGGCAATGATTTCTTTCAATTGGCTGCCGACCACTTTGAAGTGTGTAGTATAGTAGAGTGAGGACATGGGGTCGGTCCCACAAGGGAGGGAAAGAAAGCAGCCCAGAATCAGAATCCATCATTGTCGTAAACCTATCATCATCACCATTGATTGCATTGGCATTACCATTACAAAGAAAGAGGGGAGGAGACAGACTGGAGAGGGCTCCCGGTCCCCTCCTCCTTCCCAAAGAATAAATCACAAAGTACAAACCCCAATCCAACATCTACACCCGAAAAAACTAAACAAGCCTATGCGGCGGCCTCATCCCTTTCCCGAAATGAGGCTGCATCAGCCTCACGTAAAGCCCATTCTTCCCCACCAGCGCATCGTGGCTCCCTTCCTCCACGATCTTCCCTCCGTTGAGCACCACGATGTTGTCCACGTGCCTCATCATGGCAGCCCTGTGGGCGATCAGGATGGTGGTCTTGTTCCCCAGAACTAGCGTGTCCAGCGCTTCCTGCACCACCCGGCTCGACTCCGACTCGATGGAGGAGCTCGCCTCGTCCAGCAGCAGTATCGGGGCGTTCTTCAGGATCACCCTCGCGATGGCGATCCGCTGCTTCTGCCCCGGGGTCAGGTCCACGCCCCTCATCCCCACGTGGGTGTCGTATCCGTGAGGCAGGCTGCTGATGAAATGGTGGGCGTTGGCGATCCTCGCCGCCTCCTTCATCTCGGCCTCGCTGGCGTTGTGCCGGGCGTAGATGATGTTTTCCCGTATGGTAGTCGAGAATATGATCGGGTCCTGTTGGATGAGTCCCAGATGGCTCCTCAACCACCTCAGATTGTACGATTTCAGATCCCTCCCGTCGAGCAAAATCTGCCCGCCCACCGGATCGTAGAATCTCTCCATCAGAGAAATGATGGTGCTCTTACCGGAACCCGAAACCCCAACCACCGCCACCGTCTGTCCCCCGCTGACTTTCAGCGAGAAGTTGCTGAGCACCAACACTTCCGGACGAGCCGGATAGGAAAAGTCAACGTTCTTCAGCTCGATGCTCCCGTACACATTCGGCGGCTTCAACGCTGCGCCGTCGTCGGGCTCGATCTTGGGCACCCTGTCGATGATTTCGAAGACCGAGACGAGGGACTTTCTTCTCTTGAGAATGTAGGGTGCCAGGCCGAAGGGTTCGACCAATGCGAAAGTGGCAAAGGAGAAAACCATGTATTCCTTCATGGCGGACGCGAGACTCATGTAGCCATTCCTCACGGACAAAGCAGTGTACCAGAGGAGAAGCGCGTTGCAGGCGAAGAGAAGGAACTGCGAAACCCCGAAGGCGAATCCGATCCCGATTCCATGGAGAAAGCAGCTTTTCTTGAATATTTTGGTCAGTTGCAGTCTGTAGAGCTCCATCACTTTGTTACCGGCGCAGAAAGCGACGACGGTGTAGATGTTCCGTACAGCATCCTCTAATACCAACGACGCCCTCCGATGCATTTCCTGAATCCCTTTCGAGAACCCGGCAAGCCACAGTTTCTGCAATAAAAAACACTCCATCCATAATACTACGGACGGCATTACACAATACAATACAATACCTGGCAATGCGAAATCGTAATACCTGGGCAATGGCGGAAATGGTAAGAACAGGTAGCGTGGCAAGGGCCACGAGCGCCAACCTCCAATGCAGAAGCATTCCGATGATGATGGCGACCGAAACAGCCGCGCTATCTTGAATAAATATCGAAAGGCGGTTGCTGAAGGCAGCTCTCACGAATGTAGCGTCGTTGGCCAGTTTTATGGAGAGGTTATCTGCGCTGTTATCGTCTTCATCGAACCAGCCGACCTCATTTCTAAGCATCGCTGCCAAAAACAAAAATAATATACGTTAGATAGAGAAGCAGATAAAAATAAATATACGGGGGGGATACCTGAAAACATCATTCTCCGAACACGCTCAGTCATCTTCTCCCCCATGATGCCGAAGTAGAAATGCTGCAAAAAATTAGCCGCCACGGTGACCACTCCCATCCCGCCGATGATCAAGCACCACTTGTCGATTTCATGGCCGTCGTAATAGGCCGTCACGATGAGGGCAATGACGTAAGCCAGGATGGGATTGAAAGCCCCGAAAATCGCGGCGCCAATGCTTCCTAAAACTGCGTAGAGCCACTCCGCAAGGCTGAGCTCTACGAGCCTCCAGAAGGGAGGCACTTTAGGAGACTTTCGGCCCATAGGCATAGGCATAGGCATAGGCGCGTCATCCAACTTACCATGCGGCCGACAGAATGTCTGCGAGTGGGAACGCTCGTTCTTAGGATCGGATGTCAAAAGCGGCGAGATGGGAGATTCAGGGTCCGACGGACTCGTCTGTTTCTGCAGAGAATGAACGTCTATCTTCGGCAACTCCGGTAATCTCATCTCGAAGCTGTCCTGTCTCTTCATCTTGGGCTCTTCATCGACACAAACGCCATTTTCGATCATATCCGTCACCACATCATTGGGGTGGAACACGTGGACAGCGGAAACCCTCTGGAGGGACGGCGATTTCATCATTCTCGGCGATGTGGGCTCTCTTTCAATCTCGAATGCCGCCATCTCCTTGTAAGCTCCCCGCGGCATCCTGAATATAAACAGACAGGCTGATTGGCATCGTTCTAAATTGCAGGCTGGGCTGCTCACCATGAATTTAAACTCACCTCCGCGGAAGCTTCGTTGCTTCTTCGCATTTAAGCAGCTCAGCGTAAAGGCCATTTAGGTTCACCAATTCTTCATGGGTACCCATTTCCACGAGTTGGCCTTCCTCCATGACAGCAATGTAATCAGCATTTTTTATAAGACTCAATCGCCTGGCGATGATTATAGTCGATCTCCCCAGCATCAGAAGGTCTAAAGCAGCCTGAACGCATCTCTCGGCTTCAAAATCAAGTCCACCCGTAACCTCATCCAGCAACAGAATACATGGATTCGACAGAACAGCTCTAGCTATAGACAGTTTGATTTTCTGTTCTTCGGTTAGTTCCAAACCAGCCCTGCCGATCTGAATCAACCACAAAAATTTTCAACACTCTTCTGAAAATTTTCAACACCCGAAAATCATAACTAACACACACAACACCTGGGTAGCATATCCTTTATCCAGAGAGCTGATAAATGTATGAGCATGTGCTATTTTTGCTGCATCTTCGATCTGCTCTAAAGAGGCATTCCTCCCATAAGCGATGTTTTCTTCGATGCTCAGACTCAGTAACGCCGGTTCTTGGGTAACTAAACCGATTTGGCTTCTCAGCCACTCAACTTTCAGATTCTTAATATTTTCCCCATCCAAAAGAACTTCTCCTGCAACACAACAAAAAATAAACCAACTACCAAACAAAAATAGAATCCCCATTACCTACCTAGAGTGGGATCATAAAACCTTTCCATCAGGGGGATTATGCTGCTTTTTCCGGAACCATTTCTTCCGACGAGTGCCACGGCCTTTTTAGCAGGAACGGTGAGGTAAAAACCACTCAAGATTGGAATTTCGGGGCGAGAAAGATAACTGAAATATACATTGCGGAACTCGATATTTCCCTGCAGACAACTCGGGGTAAGCCCATCTTGATTACTATCGGAGGAAGAACGACTTATCATCTCGAAGAGTCTGTAGGCAGCGATTCTCCCTTGCTCAAAAGAGTAAAAATTGGTTGCTGCTTGATTCAACCCACTGTTGAACACACATATTATATATCATACATAACTTCAAGTAGACAAGAGGAGGTTAAAAATCGGCTTACTTACAGGCCACTCAAGATTATGGCAAAGAGGGCGGTTACGATTTCTCCTCCATTAGCTTTTCCATGGATGACTAAGTTTCTTCCAACCCACAGTTGCAGAGCGCATGAACAGATTGCTAGCCCATAAGTGAAACCGAGTCCAAGCCCTTGAACCAGACTTATTAATATACCGTATCTAAGAGTGGCTTGCAGAGAAGTTGCATATGAATATTTCGCCAAGGTTTCATTCGTAAAAGCATACAAGGTTCTGATGTAAGAAACTGCCTGTAGGATTGAAAAAAAGGATCAATCAAGAAAAATGTTGCCAATACATAAAGCAATATATATATATATAAACTATCACGCTTCTTTAACGATTTGTATAATCGCTCATCGCAAAAAGGCAGCATACACTTACAATACTCATGGAACTAGAATTTTGAGAGAGAACAATAATAGAAAAAAACATGTGACAAAAAGGCGGCACCTGTTCAGCTATGCTTGCTGCTTCAGCATATGCATCTTGGATATTTTCTGCAAGTCGATGCAAAAAGATATTCGATATTCCTCCAGCAGCAACGATAAACGGGCCAGTTGCTAAAGTTATGAGAGCGATCTCCCAACAATTGAGAAGTCCGATAGCAAGGCCGCTGAAGAAGGTAGCCATATTATGGATATAATTTCCCACCTGCCAAGACGGAATCAATCATACACTCGGCATGACATAATGAGCCATTAACGGAGAAGCCAGATTAGAAGTGCGACTTACTTTTTCACTAAGTGCAGACTGTATTAAAAGAACATCACTCAGCACTTGACTCACAATATCCCCGTTGTTACCGTAAGCATCAAAAAAGCTCATGTCCTGATTGAGTAAAACATGGACATATCTTGATCTGATCACAGCAGTCTGCCTTTCTCCCGTAAGAATCCAACATGACACCTCTAGTACCAAAAAAATAACTGAGAAAGGCATAACCAGCTAGAAAAATTATATATTTCCATGAATGAAAAATGACTTACCAATCCAAGCAGCAGCGAAAACCCCAGCAGCAATATATACAATTATCAAAGTTAGCTGCAGAGAGACAAAAACAGACCCATCAGCAATGGTGCTATTTCTACATATAGCAACGATGATATTACAGAGAATGGGCAAACCTGATCTCATGACAGCCATTTTTTGTTGTTAAAAATAGAAAAGCAATGACTGAACATAAAACATTTCTAAAATGACTAACAGGGAAATATTTAATGGCTACACGACGCTAAGTGCATCATCAATAACTCTCTAAGAGATGCAACTATTTGATTAAGAAAAACAATCCAGCAGAGTAAAGCAATGCCAATCATCTTGCAGAATAAAAACAAACAATAAATTCAGTTCAGGATCACATCAGAGGCAGCATAAGCAAAATAAAAAAGTGTGTCCATGCCATCAAAATTACTGCAGCTAAAATTGAACACTGAGCACAAACGTAAGTCTTACATCAAGAAGAAAGATCTCAAAAACACAGTATATGGCATTCCCAATAACATGAATTATATTCAACCAAGGAAAAGAAAATGACTTTCTTCGAATTAAGTACCTCAATGAACTTATGGAATAACTCATCTTGAGCTGCACGGCCGGAGCCCCTGTGGGCGAGCAGATTTATGATTTTGGCGAAGTAATGCAAGTATACAACGAGGGCAGTTCCATGGGCAGCAGCAGCAAGAGATCCAATAAACATGAGAGCCCAGTCGAGCCAATCGGCACAGGCGAAGAGTCTGGAGAAAGGCACAGCCGCCGGTGGAGGCTCCATATCTTCAGCCTCGGTATCGATCTCATCCTCAACCTCAACAGCAACAGGTTCTCCGGTCCCGGAATCTAAGTAAGGGGAAGGTGACTCTGGCGGCTCCGACACTTCAGAAACCGGCGTTAAAGGCTGTATATGCGGCGGAGACCAGCCAAACAAACCCCTAGAGATCATCATCGTGTATCCCAGCTACCAAAATGAACACCGTGCTCACATGAACTTGGAGGGGAAAAATGAATCAGATCCAAGACTTTCCCCTTGAGCAAACTAAAACTGGGTTGACTAGCCAGAAGCGAGAACTCATCTAATTCTTGGATTCACGCCGAAAAAGCCAGTTCGCAGCTCTCCTCCATCGATTTCAAAACAATAGAAATTCCCAAGAAAGAGTCGCCGAGGCGAAAGCCCAAGTTGAACATAAAGCTGAAAATGAAGAAAACAGCGCAAAAATTGATGGTAATAGAAAAACAAACAGGGGGTGTGGTAATCAGGAGTAAGTAAATACAACAAAACAACCGCTGCCTGCCCTCCTCAGAATTGGTTGGGGGTCAAGGAAGAACGCCGGGAAGATAAAAAAGAAAAAAAAAAGAACTCATTAATTCATTAATTAAAGGAACCTTTCTTTCAAACCCTTTGTAGCAGCAGCTCCGCTGCAACTTGGGACTCTCCGTTGGTTGATTTTGTCGTCAATTATTTTCGATATGCCGATCAATCAACATCCACTTTGGAACTTCGCCGTCGTCAAATTCAAAAAATTATATTACAGATAAATTTTTAATTTTTGTTTATCTATTTTCAAAAAAGATAAGCAAAAATAATACGTTTTAATCATAATTAAATTAAATAAACAATCGTCAGGTCAGGTGATGCAATATATAAATAATAATTTGCTATATTATTTTGTAGTAAATAGTATTAAATAAAAACGCCAAAAAAAAAGACAGCAGGCTATTGCAACTATTGCACGACGTTATGTAAGAAAAAAAAAAATCAATTATTTATCCAACGCAAAAACAAAGGCATGAACTCCCCTCAGAAGATATCATCACCTCATTAGAAGCATTTTCTGTGCACAATCGAAGGACCGGATTCATCGTATTCAGCTTTCGCAATCCACATCTGCCGCGAAATATAACAGAAAGTTTATAATTTAATTTAAAAAACCAAGTATCAGAAGAAGAAAACTAGCCTGTTGGAAAGTGCTGAGCGATGCCAATATGGATCCTCCGATCCAGACGCTGTACTTCCTTTCCGGAGGCGCCACGACTTTGATCTTCATGCTGCTCGGCGCCAGAGCCGTTATCTCTTTGCTCATCCTGTCAGCAATCCCGGGAAACATGGTCGTGCCGCCGCTCAGCACTATGTTGCCGTAGAGATCCTTCCTGATGTCGACATCACACTTCATGATGGAGTTATAAGTTGTTTCGTGGATCCCGGACGCCTCCATCCCAACCATCGAGGGCTGGAACAGGACCTCCGGAGCTCGGAACCTCTCATTCCCGATGGTGATGACCTGTCCATCGGGAAGCTCAAAGCTCTTCTCCACGGAGGAAGTGGTTTTCGAGGTCTCCAGTTCCTGCTCGTAGTCGAGGGCGATGTAGGAGAGCTTCTCCTTCATGTCCCTCACGATTTCCCTCTCTGCAGATGTGGTGAAAGAGTAGCCTCTCTCGGTGAGGATCTTCATCAGGTAATCGGTGAGGTCACGTCCGGCCAAGTCCAGCCGGAGAATGGCATGCGGGAGGGAATATCCCTCATAGATAGGTACTGTGTGGCTCACACCATCCCCGGAATCCAAAACGATACCTGAGTAACGATAGGATTGAACATGTATGTATGTAATCAGGATTGAAAAGAAAGAAGATGGTTTTTTTACCAGTAGTACGGCCACTGGCATAGAGTGAGAGAACGGCTTGAATGGCTACGTACATAGCAGGAGCATTGAAAGTTTCGAACATGATCTGAGTCATCTTCTCGCGATTAGCCTTGGGATTCATGGGGGCTTCGGTGAGGAGAACGGGATGCTCTTCGGGGGCGACTCGAAGCTCGTTGTAGAAGGTGTGATGCCATATCTTCTCCATGTCGTCCCAGTTGCTGACGATGCCGTGCTCGATGGGGTACTTGAGGGTCAGAATGCCTCGTTTCGACTGAGCCTCGTCGCCAACGTAAGCATCTTTCTGGCCCATTCCGACCATCACGCCGGTGTGACGAGGACGGCCAACGATGCTGGGGAAAACTGCTCGGGGAGCATCATCTCCTGCGAATCCAGCCTAAGGAGGAGAAAACGCAGAAATATATATATATATATGCCGTACGGTTTCTTCTAAACAAAGATTATTTAGATGAATGCGTTGCGATGTACCTTAACCATTCCGGTGCCATTATCGCATACGAGGGGCTGAATATCCTCGGCATCGGCCATCATATATCACACTTTCTGCAGAAATTACTATGCAAACTCAACAAATTACTCCAGAAGCATCGCCATCATCAAGCATTTCACAAAATCGGGAAAAAAGAAACATCTCAATCCGACATCAATAATCAATCGATAGATCTGGAAAAAACAAGAGAAGAAAATGCACCTTTCCACGAGAGCGAACGCGATCATTTTCTGGCATGAAGGGGGGAAGTAGGCGTATAAAGAGGGGAGAGAAGTTCGTTTTTCGGTAAACTTCCATACCCCCACCTCGCCTATCTCTCTTCGCCTCTAATTCCCTTTTTCCTTTATTTATTTATTTATTTATTTCAATTCAATTCTTTTTTTTGAATGATATTTCAATTCGGAAAATGTGCAAGAATATTGCACATCGCGGTTCCCTGTGCCAAAAATACCGCACATCGCGGTTTGAAACC
Organism: Genlisea aurea; assembly: GCA_000441915.1. Classification (NCBI taxonomy): domain Eukaryota; kingdom Viridiplantae; phylum Streptophyta; class Magnoliopsida; order Lamiales; family Lentibulariaceae; genus Genlisea; species Genlisea aurea. The sequence goes on along the minus strand of KE529336.1, from coordinate 16 downwards.
GCGACGTGACGTCATC
>KE529318.1:0-14196 GCA_000441915.1 Genlisea aurea | reverse complement strand
GGCAAGTGTCTCACTCAACTGAGGGTACGGATCCCCCGCCGGAGTTCCGACAACTGCCGCGATTTTGGCCCCCGGAGGAGGCCGATAGCCAGCATGAGCGCTTGGCGGCCGTCCGCTGTAAAATTTCATCAAATGAGGAGTTATTTGACTCCGATTTCAAGCGCGGAGACGGCAACCCTAAGGACAACTCCAAATCCAGTAACGTATCATCGCCCTCCGGCGCCGGCTCCGTGGACTCATCAGTTGTACTGCTACTGCAGATGTTATCGGAGTTCCGAGTCGTCGTCGGTATAGACGAATCGGCTGTTGGTTCACTCTTTCGTGGCCGGTAATTATCTGTGGTGGAGATGATTGCCCTGTGCGTCTGCGGGTCAACCCCGCGGCTGATTAGCCTGCGCTTCAGGTGCGTATTCCAGTAATTCTTGATCTCATTATCAGTTCTTCCAGGTAATCTCCCAGCGATCATGGACCATCTGTGGAAAAGAGAAGAAATTCAGAACCTTAAAAAAATTAGGGCTGAAAAAATTAGGCGGGGAGTGACTTCTTGAGAGAGCAAAATCACATAGCATACTTATTCCCGAGCAGACTATGAAGTTTGATTATGATATCATCTTCTTCTTCACTGAAATTGCCTCTCTTCAAATCAGGCCTCAAGTAATTTATCCATCTCAGTCTACAACTCTTGCCGCACCTCAGCAATCCTACACAACCAACAGCCCTTCAATAAATATCTCGGGGGATGCAGTGCAGAAGCCAGAGATATTGAAAAAAGTAAAGGCCGTACCAGCAGCTTTAGGGAGAGAACGCCAGCAACCCTCTCCATGAGCTTTGACATAGGTAATGAGACGCTGATCTTCTTCCTTAGTCCATGCACCTTTATTTGTGTGAGCTTTTTCGCAGCAAGGAGATCTTCCCATGGCTCCGGTTCAGAGACTAAGAACAGATAAATGGTGTGGGGGAGGATGATCATGATGGAGCATTATATATGTGGATAGGGATGGAGGTGGAGTGGTTTGACCTCACCCCAAGTTGTTGCGAAAGATGATGAGTGGGTAGTGGATGGGGCGGAATTTGGTAGGTAAACCGTAACATGACACTGCTACTTGAATCATCGAAGTCATTGGTTTATTTTTATCTCATCCACCCATCCTTCCTCCCTTCCTTATGTTGTGGGGCTTTCATGAAAAGCGAATGTTTTGTTTTTTTTCAGGTTTGGTTGGACTGTCGATTGGGATGGATCTCACATGGGGTTCAATCCCATCTGCTGGAATATGGGCAGTAGGTGTGGTGGGATCCATCTACTTGGTTTGGTTGGTCTCAATGAATTTAGGTCGGTTACGTACTCCATGTGCTTGCTTTCATCAATGATTGTTGACTTGATGCATGCTTTCAATCGTTTACTACGAACTCCAAAAATGATTATACGGCACAAAAGTATGTATTATTACTTATTAGGTCATCTCCTCTCCCCTCCTCACATGTTGTTGGTTGAACAGAAGGAGCAGCAAGTGTCCTTTTCTGTATAATAGAGAAATGGAAGAGTGGCACATTGAAATACGAAAGGACAGGACCACCAACCCAACCCAGCCCACAACTTCTCTGGCCTGTAGACTGTAGTAATGCCACTGATAAAGCCCAAAACTTTCAGGTATTTTTTGTTCTAATTCATTTCACATTCCTGAATGAGAGAACAATTTTTAGCTTTTTGTAATTAACATTAAATTTGATCAAAGTTAAACCTTACATAGATTTATTATATACATAAACATTGGGAAGACTGAAGAGATGAGTGGAATTAATGAAAAGTTCAAATGAGGTGTCTGGTTCAAGAATGTCTTTGTTAGTTACATGTGTTGAGTGTTTTGTTTAGAAGAGTTTGCTTGAATTGCAATGATTTTTTATTAATCAATAATCACTATGGTTGTTTTATTTTTATTTTTTAACACTTCTATTCTAACGGGTGGACTTTTGGCCTGATTGAGGATGGGAATTGGGAAGACCGCTATCCGAAATGATTGAAACTAAAATCAACAACCCGATTTTGACCCTTGTTTGTATTTAATTCTTTAGTTTCTGCGAAAAATAGAAACCTTGGGGAGGTCTAATGAGTAAAAAAACATTCCCAGTTCAAATTCAATGCACCGTGCGCAGAGGAAAAAGATTTTTTTAAATATATATATAAATCATCTGTTTTGATGAAGTCAAACATTTCTGGTTTTTTTTTTTTTTTTTTTAAATTTGTATGTCTGTCTGTCTTTGAAATTCTCTTCTTAATTACTCTCTGGTTTCCCACAAGATCTGCTATTGTTTTCTGGTATCTTGTTGGGTTTTCCAAAGAAGCGTCCTTTCTGGGTATTCACCGTTTTGTCGCCTCAGATTGTCAGTTCTCATGACATTGCAGAGGTTATTCTTTTGGTTGAGGTCGAGGGCAAAGCATATTTCTTGGTTTTAATTTGAATGCCGTTTCTAAAAATTCTTTATTTTTCGCATAAAATTTTCTTGATTGGGGGTTCTTTTAGGCTAACTCATTTCTTGATTCTTGTTTTAATCTGAGGGCCTTCGATTTCTGCATATTTTTAGGTTAACGTTGAGAGGTAAGCTTCTTACAGCAAGTTATCTTCTGGCAATTTTATTCCTTGATTTTTTTTTTAGCTGTTCGTATTGCAGAAAATATTGCTTTCCTAATGTAATATTCCGTATTGGATTTGCGTTTTTTTTTATGAATGCTGCTTAGTAATTTGTGCAATGCTCTTTTGAAGTTTTATCGCAGATTCGATTGTTGGACATATGCTGTTATTGGATGGGTTGGTTTAGCAAAATTCTCAAAGGTTCAAGCCATAGAGTGTCTGAAGGAAGATATGATTGGAGATATGGAGAAGAAACTGTTTCTGATCAGCCCTCTACTTCGAGGGTGAAATTTTCGGCTGCACAAATTTTTTTTCCCCATTGTTCTAAAAATCCCCATGAATCTTGATGGCTCGTGATGTGTATTTAGACGCCATCATCATCGGAGACTGAAGACGTAGAACGCGCTATTGCGTTATCTATTTCAGAAAAGGATCGGAGAGGTAATTCTGATCCTGCTGTGGGATTCAAAAGCTGAGCAATTATGGACACCATGAAAAAAAAAAAAAAAAGCAATGGTTTATTTTGTAGTTCAAAATCTGATATTCTTGTCTGAAGAATCATCTTTGTGCATGGATAGATAGGGAAATGCAATCTGAAGAAGATGAACTTCTTGCCAGGGCTCTTCAAGAGAGCTTGAATGTTGAGTCGCCACGAGATCAAACTAATCAGAAGGATCGTGATGCTGCTATACATGGATACGAGGCTGCATTTGGATATGGAATACATCCGCCTCACCCTTCCTTGTATTTTACGGGCCCGAGGTACGCGCATTTTGAACGTAATATATCTCATTGAAGAATCTTAAGTAGGGTATGCTTGGCTCGAATATATCGAATGGTCTATTGATTATTTTCCAATCATTTTCTATTAGGTTTCAATATTTCTGCAATCAATATTTCTCGTTGTGACGAACTGAGAATTAATACTTCTGTTTTAATTTCGAAACCCTTCCGTAGGATGTGTGCAGGTTGTAACTCCGAGATTGACCATGGAAGATTTTTGAGCTGTATGAATGGTATCTGGCACCCGGAATGTCTCAGATGCCATTGCTGCCGCCTTCCCATTTACGATTACGAGGTACGAAAGAACTTTCCGTATTCATCCATGGATGCATACGAAATTTGATCAATGAAGGTTAGAGATTTTTTATCTTATCCTTGGTGCAGTTTTTACTGTATGGGAACTTCCCATATCACAAAGCTTGCTACAAGGAATCCCATCATCCAAAATGTGATGTTTGCCATCAATTCGTAAGTTGATCCGAATTCTATTGAATGCATCCCATACACGATCGAGGTTTAATTTTTAGTCGCTCTCCAACGACAGATCCCGATAAATGCAGCTGGTCTTATTGAATATAGGGCACATCCTTTCTGGTCCCAGAAGTACTGTCCAAGTCATGAGCATGATGGCACTACAAGATGCTGCAGTTGTGAGCGAATGGAGGTGGGTTCGAAATCCTTCTTGATTTCTAGAAAATTTGTCGTATTCCAATATATATCGTCATCGTGCATAGTCTTTGGATACGAAATTCGCTTCCCTTAACGACGGCCGAAGCCTCTGCTTAGAGTGTTTGGACTCGGCATTCATGGACACTGTGGAGTGCCAGCCACTTTATCTTGACATACAAGAGTTTTATGAAGGATTGAACATGAAAATAACTCAGCAGATACCATTGCTTCTAGTCGAGAGGCAAGCTCTGAATGAAGCCATGGATGGAGAGCGAAATGTGAGCGTTTCTTCTTTGCTTCCTCATGATGGATTACTTCTTCTTACACCCCTTTCCTTCCTTCCTTCCTCCAGGGTCATTTTCACATGCCGGAAGTAAGAGGAGTTTGTCTCTCCGAGGAACAAACCGTGAGAACTGTAAGTACCCCTCCCTCCCTCATCAGTACTACTCAGATGCGTTTAGTGAATTTTGTGTCGTCGCAGATTCTACGGCGTCCCAGATCAGGAGAACACGTGAGGACGGAGCCGTATAAACTTAGACGCCAATGCGAAGTGACAGCGATCCTGGTTCTCTACGGTCTTCCCAGATTACTAACCGGATCGATACTGGCTCATGAGATGATGCACGCTTGGATGAGACTAAATGGTTAGAAAAAAAAAATAAAAAAAAAATCCCAGATTTGTTCCTCCCCCTCCTTTTCATTCTTGCTGATAAAAATCTGGTTAATGCTGTCTGTAAAGGGTTCCGAACGTTGAGGCCGGACATCGAAGAGGGTATCTGCCAAGTGATGGCGAGCATGTGGCTGGAATACGAGATCATGAACATGTCCGAAGAGGAGAGCCGATCACGGTTTGAGAAAAAACTGAGTGTGTTCTTCAAGCATCAGATTGCCACGGATTCATCTCTGGTTTATGGGCAAGGTTTTAGAAATGGTAATGACGCTGTGATCAGATTTGGGTTGGAGAGGACCCTTCATCATATAAGGGAAACGGGGACTTTGCCTTCATGACTCATTTCTTTCACTAGTTACTTTGGGATGTGATGAATTGACTCTACAAAAAACGTTAATGGCTTCTCCTCTACTACTTTCTCAACTGCTCGGATGGATACGCATCAAAGACTGACTGCGGCGGGAGATGGAGATGGAGATGGAGATGGAGAATCTTCCTGCAGCCGCTATGTATGTATGTCGAGAGATTAATTAGGGTTTGAAATTGCATCTGCGGGAGCTTGATTGTGAAAAAAAATTTGTCATGTCCGGCGTCGGCGAGATGGCGAATCTTCCGGCGGTAATCAGCCGTATGTTGATCCTCCGGCGATATGACGCCTTCGAGAAATTAGGTTTTTCTTTATCGGAGCGCCTCGTGGACGCCGTCCTCGATAACCTGAAGCTTCATCCTGATTCAGCTCTTCATTTTATCAGCTCCATCTCCGGACGGAATCATCATTTCAGGCCTCAATTCAAGTCCTACATCAAATTGATCAACATTTTATCAAACGCGAAGATGTACGACGAGGCTCGCTCCTACGTCGGCCGCGTGGTCGAGCAGTCCGAACTCAGCAATCTTCCCGTTTCTCTGGTGTTCAACGAATTAGTCGCCGTTTATCGAGAGTTCTTGTTTTCTGGAGTCGTTTTCGACATGATTCTGAAAGCTTACGTGGAGAAAGGGTTGCTGAAGCATGCCCTGTACGTGTTCGACAAAATGCCTAGCTGCGGTTGCTTGCCTAGCCTGCGTTCTTGCAATGCTCTATTGAGTAGGTTAGTGAGAGCCAACGATTTTCACACCGTTGGCTGTGTGTACGATCAAATGATCGGATTCGGAGTTTCTCCGGACGTGCATACTCTTGCCATTGTCGTGGATGCGTACTGCAAGGATGGCAGAGTTGGAAAAGCAGTGGAATTTGTTGAAGGCTTGGAGAAAATGGGATTGGACTTGAATGTCGTTGGCTACAATAACTTGATCAATGGGTTCGTCGAGAAAAGGGATATGCTTGGAGTCGATAGAATATTGAACATGATGGCTGAACGCGGCGTTGAAAGGAATATCGTTACGTGGACGCTGTCGATCAAGGGCTACTGCAGAATGGGGATGATGGATCAAGCAGAGGATTTGTTTATGAAGATGAAGGGAGAGCAAAGCGGGCCCACATTTGTTTTCGACGAGAAGGTGTACGGAGTATTGGTTTACGGATTCTGCCAGGTCGGGCGAATGGATGACGCTTTGAGGATCAAGAACGAGATGCTGAGCGAAGGGTTCCAAATGAACACGTTCGTTTTCAACGCTCTGATCAGCGGATACTGCAAACTCGGTAAAATCGATGAGGCCGAACGAATTATGAACGGCATGGTCGATGAAAACTGTAAGCCGGATGCTTACAGTTACAACACATTATTAGATGGCTACTGCAAGAAAGGATCGATCGGCGATGCAGTCAAGATTTTTCATCGGATGACGTCCGACGGCGTGCATCCTTCGAACGTGACTTACAACGCGCTGCTAAAAGGACTGTGTCGATTTCGCGGTGTGGATGGTGCGTTGGAGCTCTGGCAGTCGATGCTCGAAAAGGGTTTTACTCCGGACGAAGTGGGGTTCAGCACGGTCGTCCACGGGGCCTTCAGATGGAAACGTCCCGATATCGCAAATACTCTGTGGAAACAAGCTCTCGCGAGAGGGTTCGCGAAAAGTACGGTTCTACTCAATACCATGTTGGATGGACTGTGTAAACAGGGAAAGATGGCCGAGGCCGACGAAATTCTTCGCTATGCGAAGGATCTGGAATGCTCACCGGATGCGATCACGATGAGGACCATGATCAGCGGGTATGCTAAGATCGGCGATGTCGAAAGAGCTTTAGAGATCACGGAAGGGAAGGAGGGCATTCCTGTTGCTGCTTCCATTGAAGTGTACAATTCACTTATCGGTGGATTTTTCGAGGCCGGTAAATCGGATCGGATTTCGGATCTGCTGATCGGCATGGCTGCGAATGGACTCACCCCTAATGTGGTAACCTACGGGGCTCTCATTTCGGGATGGTTCGAAGAAGGGAAAGTGGAGAAGGCTCTGAATGCATATTTCGAGATGAGAGAAAAGGGTATCGATCCGAATGTTTACATATGCAGCGCGATGATCAGCGGATTGAAAGCGGTCGGTCGCAACGAAGATGCCAATCGGTTTCTGCGGAAGCTCATAGACTTGGATGCCATCCCTGACCTGAAACAGTTTCGCCATCTCTTTACCGTCGATGGAGACGACGACACGGCTTCGGCTGTAATCTCGGATTCCCTCGACGAAGGAGGTTTGTGGAAATTGAATCCGAATCACATTCTGTATAATGTAGTGATCGCCGGTTTATGCAGATGTGGGAAGACCGATGATGCACGGGAGCTCGTCGGGGGCTTATCCCGGAACGGATTCGTGCCCGACGAGTTCACTTATTCCGCCCTCGTTCACAGCGCCTCCGTTTCCAGCAAGGTCGACGAAGCTTTTCTGCTGAGAGACGAAATGGTGAAGAAGGGCTTCTCTCCCAACATAGTGACGTATAATGCCCTCATCAACGGTTTGTGTAAATCGGGAGAGATGGACCGAGCTCTGAATCTCTTCCGTAAGCTCCCTCGGAAAGGTCTGCGTCCCAGCGTCGTCACGTATAATACCCTGATCGACGGATGCCGTAAGAACGGGAAGACGAGTGAAGCCGTTAAACTGATGGTCAAAGCGATAAAAGTCGGGCTCTCTGTGCATTAAGCCAAGTGGGGAGAAAACAACATCAATACACAGGCCATACATACAGTCTTTCTAACTCCAAATCAGAGTTAAAAGAACAGTGATGCCGATAACCAAGAGCAGTAACTTCAAGGTAGAATCCGCCTGCTGCTGTTGATTATTCCGTTGAGGAGGAGGAGGAGGGTATTGATTGGGAGGTCCGGCATGGAATGTGTTGGGATAGCCGTGGTAGAAGCCTGGACCAGCACCGTACATTCCATGAACATGGATGTTGAAGAAGGAGGGAAATAAGCCGCCGAGTGCAGTGGACAGTGTGAAGTTCCCGAACCTTGCTTGAGCTATAGGTGCTGCAAATCCACCGCCCAAGTGTCCGAAGCCTCCCATGAATCCGTATCCTCCTCCTCCTCCTCCGTTGTTGTTGGGAGGGGCTGTTTCGGGCCTCTGTCCGGCCGGCCGATGGGGGATCTCGACACCGGGAACTGATTTGGAGCGTGGATCTGCTGAGTTCTTTCCGCGGCCGTACAGCGGGACTAGCTTGTCCTCCTCGATGAGGGCTTTACAAACGGGGCATTCGTGTGAACGAGAGTGGAGGTGGAGCCATTTGTAGAGGCAGGGCCAGCAGAAGAGATGGCCGCAGAGGGTGACGATCGGATCTTGAGCCAATTCGAAGCAGATGTTGCATTCGAAATCCCCGCCGACGTCGCCGCTGGAGCACGAAGGGCTCGTAGGAGGAGGCTGCCTGCTGCTCCACGACTCCCCGAATCCGCTCGACATCCCTAAGAAATTCCAAGGTCAAACAATCGATCGATTCGCATCAACAACCAAATCCGTAAGTAAAACCCCTCCGATCGATGCTTTCTTTCAATTATATCAGGATTCTAGATCTACGGAAAAAAGAATCCGAGCGAAGGTGTGGATCAAACTTGTTTGTTACCTGACGGAGGAAGACGACCACGATCCGATCGGAGCGACGCCGGAAGCCCGAGATTCTTTTCTATCTGCACAACAAGGCCACGACGTCGTTTTGACGAATATATATATATCGTGGAAATCGAATCTCTTTATTTATTTATTTTTTTCGTGGCGGGCAATTTTGGCTTTTATTCATGTGCGTGCATCTTCGATTAATCATAAGATAACGGGCTTGATAATTGGGTTGGGCCAAGGCCCATAAATATACGACAGAATCTGTACTGTGAAATCAGAAAACAGTTTTTTTCTTTTGAAACGAAGCAGACAACAGTTCGTTAATCGGATCGGAGCGCTTTCTGGATTTTCTGTTGTGCTACTTTCCGGTACGCTTCGATTTCGGCTCTGTTTAAGGCCTGTACGGTAACGTTAATTATTTTTTATTCTGGTTATTGTTCTATGCCCGAGGATTCGTTATAAGAGTTATTCTGGTTATTTTATTGATCTCGGAAGCATATCGTTGAATTGAGATTCGCCCTTAATTTTTCAAGACTTCCTTCACATTTCCAATCATTTTCTGTATTCAAGCTCATGTTCTATGCTATGATCGAGATAGCCATTCTTCTGATTTAATCAAAAAAATTTATTTTTATTTTCGCAACATGTGACAGACATGTGGGTGGGTTTAGGCTGATCTTATCACTCCGACTCAAGTTGGTTTAGACATTCCGGGCCAACCAGAACGACACTGGTGGTGAGTGTAGGGTGTTGCTTTCTTGCTGTTTTCTCATGCATTCAATTCAACATGACATGTCTCCCCCCACCACCCCTTTCGCTCCCCACATCTCAATAGATTTATCACATTAAGAGTATTCGTTTAAAGATAAGAGTACCAGATATATGAAATCTAATCATTAATAATGAGTTATATCATAGGCCTTTCATGAAGTTAGTTATCCAATTCAATATATCTCATTCTATAGTGTGAGATATTTTGTGTAGATTGGATGGGGATGGGGATGGGGATGAGGTATTGGGATGGTGGATGGGGTATTGGGGTGTGCTTTCAGGTATATATATAATTTTCATGTTAAAATATTGAGTCCCATGCCCTTGACTTTACATTCAGTTGATAAAATTTAAGTCACATGTGGAACTTTTTTTACAATCAAGTCATGACTCAATCCATGGTGTGGTTAATTTGAAATTGTAATGAGATATATATATTGAGATATGTGGCTGAAGGGGATTGGTTGGTTGACCAATCCCCAATTCCCAATAATAGAGAACAAGCATTGGGGTGCCAATGCCCCAATATGCCATACATCGTACATACATGATACATGCATTTCATTTTTGAATGCATGATGCCGATGTATTCCATCCATCATGCCATCATGCCATCATGGTGAGCCCACGTTTTTAAGAATCTTGATAAATCTCCGTGATAATTACCCGCTTGATGGATATGATGATTCCAACCCACTCCCCTCTTTTTGTTCGTTCCTTACAACCGTAATGATTGTCACAATTTTTCAAAGTATAAAAAAAATAATAAATTTTTTTTAATTTCAAAGTATGATTGAAGAACAGTAGTGGGGCCCACACAGGACAGGAAATTTCATATTCTAAAAAAAATATTACAGAGGAAAGGAGGACACTAGAGGGGCTCCAAGGCAGAGATTCTTCTTCCTTCCACACTGAGAAGAAGCGCGCATTCCTCGTGACTCTCTGCAAGCACGCTGCCCACTTCAATTCCGGCGCCGTTCACCTCGAAGAGGAAGGGTAAAAATGCTGTGGGAAGCTGGAGGATCCACGGCTTCCTCGGCGGAGGGAGGCGGAGGTGGAGCCGCCGGTGGTGGTGGTGGTGGTCGCAGGAAGCCCTCCTGGAGGGAAAGGGAGAACAACCGGAGGAGGGAGAGGCGACGGAGGGCGATCGCCGCCAAGATTTACTCCGGGCTTAGGGCTCAGGGGAATTACAATTTGCCCAAGCATTGCGACAACAACGAAGTCCTCAAAGCTCTGTGTTCCGAGGCGGGATGGATCGTGGAGCCCGACGGAACTACTTACCGGAAGGTCATTCATATCTTGCTTTAGATCGATCTGCAATCCTAATTAATCTTGATGGGAACCCTACCTAATTAATCTCTTTCTTCAAATGTGGATGATTTTTGGTATTTCGTTCGCAGGGCGGATGGCGGCCATCTCCGGTGGAACAACTGGGAGGAACCTCGGCCACCATTACTCCGAGCTCCTCCCGTAATCCCAGTCCTCCCTCGTCGTATTTCGCTAGTCCGATTCCTTCCTATCAGCCTAGCCCGACTTCCTCCTCTTTCCCCAGCCCATCTCGCCATGATGCTGCTGCTGCTGCTAATGGGCTTTCTTCTCATCCATTTGCGTTTCTCCTCAATTCCTCCTCGTGTCTCCCGCCTCTCCGAATATCCAACAGTGCTCCGGTCACTCCCCCATTGTCGTCCCCTAGGAAGCTCCAGAAGAAAGCCATCAACTTGGAGGACGCCCTCGCTAAGGGTTCGCTGAACGTCCTCCCCTTCTTCTTCGCCGCGTCGTCCGCCCCGGCCAGCCCCATCCGCGTCCAGCGCTTCACCCCCCTCACCATCCCGGAGTGCGACGAGTCCGATTCCTCCACCGTGGATTCCGGGCGGTGGTTGAACTTTCAGGCCTACGCCAATGCCGTCAGCAGCAGGGGGATTCCGACCTCCCCGACTTTCAATCTGATCAAACCTCCTCCCCCCCTTCCTCCTCCGCGAGCAGCAGCAGCGGCGGCGGCGGCTGCTGCCCAGGAAGCGATGATGGTGGCGGTGAAGCCGTGGGAAGGGGAGAGGATTCACGACGTGGGAATGGACGATCTCGAGCTCACCCTCGGCAACCCTCGGCAGATATGAAAAAACAGCAGGTACTACTTACTTACTCTCCTCTCTAGCGTTTGGCGTTTGCACATCGTGCTTCCTTTCCAAATTCCAAATTCCAAATTCCAAATTCCTTTCCTTGGTTGTAGATAGATGATAATACGTTGTGATTTCTTCATGTGGATTTCTTCTTGTTTGTCTGAAGAAAAAGAGGATGATGTTATTTGTTATACATACGTTGGGTCCAGCAGCAACTGTCGTTCTTCTTCATCGTCAGGAGGCTCGTCGTCGACTGTCTTGGATAACTGAACGTTAGGCGGCGGCGGCGGTCTGTTATTCATCTTGTTCCACTCGTTCTCCACTCGGAAGAACGCCCACTGAAACCGACGGAAGATCTCCAGCGCGGTGATCGCGAAGACCGTGATGTAGTTGTGCCGGAGGTGGGCCGACAGCTTGTAGGTCCACGTGCACCGCAGCACCAGATTGCTTCCGATCACCCAGAAGTACACCTGAAGAAATAACATTCCTATCCATACCAAAAAAACAACACAGCCAGGAAGAAAGAAAATAATAGTTGTTTTACGTTACCCATGTCCGTCCGTACAGCAACTGGGACACCTTATTCGGCTTGCTGAACTTGAAGATTCTCGTGAAACAACTGTGTTTCCCACCCACCAGTGAAGTTGTTCTGTTGGACAAAAAAATCAAAAGGAAGAAGCGTCCGTGTCTTACCTGAGATCTCAGTCCCTCGTTACGTCCCAGTAGAACGAGTACGCGGAGTTCAACAGGGCCGAAAAAAGCCACAGAGGCCGATAGAAACCGATCCATTCATCCGGAAACACGTGATACTTGAGCGCCGAAAGGAATATGACCGGCACTGCCGTCGAATACTTGAGGGCTGACCACCACCACGGGAACCCCAGATATCATCCATCACCAATGCTAAACAGCCTAGACGGACGTATACATACACGACGTACCGTTGAAGAGCGAGGTTTTCTCTTTGCTGTCCTTGTACTGCCGCAGGCATTGGAAGAGCCGGAAGACGTAAGGCAGGACGAGGACCGTAGGTATGGCGACGGAGTGACTTCCGCAAACGGAGTCGGCCTCAAACCACGCGATGGAAGCAACCTGAAAAACTAACTCCATTCTGATATCAAATGCATCAGAATTTCGAGCGTTTGTTTTCTAACCTGATGATGGACCATGCGGCATACTGATCGCTCCAAGTCTGAGAAAACCTGAAGCAGCAGCCCGTTAAACAAGAAGAGAGCAACTCAATGCAAATTCCAAATGCTTAACAAAATCATACCTTCGACATGGAGGTGAATATATCGGCCAAAAAGAAATCGGGAAACGATACAGCCTGCGACCGGAAAAAAAAAATAAAAATAAAAATCATTCTACAAGTATAAATAAAGCTCTCACAAGAACACCACAAACAAGACGACTTGCCTGCAGCGGAAAAATTATTCGCCAGACCGTTCTTAACAGAAAGTACCGAGACGAAAGGTAGAAAATATCGAAGGGAAATATCAGGGTCATTGCAAAAGCAGCATACAACAAAACCTGCAAGTTGCAAAAAATATTAGTTATTACAGCATCGAAATACAGAGACAATTCGAACGACACACGGGTACGGTTTTTCATGCTGATAATTTGTCGAAATATATATATATATATATATATACATATGAAACGCCAACATGAAAGAGGTTCTGAAAATTATAAAGAAACATCTATTACACTGGTTGAGAAGCAGCCAACGAAACTTCTCCATGTGAATAAAGGTAAAGATACGCGGTCATGCTAGTCGGAACAATGATCGTCATCCAAGTCGCACACTGATAAATCAGAAGGTATTAGTTCCTCAACACAGAAAAGTTTAACGACGAACAGGGAAGGTAATTATTTACCTTCCATATCTCTTGGTGTTTGAGATGACTTTGATCTAGCTCGAATATTTTAGCGTAACCAATGTTAGCCAGGGAAAACACCCATAAATTTATACCCCAAAACCACACCATCATCGTCTGCACTATCAAAAAAACGAGGAACAGTATCGTATAAGCGAATGGCAACCTGGTTTTTTTTTTTAGTTAAAAAAGGAGATCACTAACCATGAGGAGGAGGGGATTATAATACAAGAACGCCTCGTATAAAAACAAATCCTGCAGATCGGTACTCATTCTCATAACAGAGTCCCACCCAATCTGCAAACACAGGAAACAAAAAAAGAAAACGCACATTCTAACGGGATGCGACCACAACATTCAGCATAACAGAAAATTTGAACGGTGTTAAACCTTGAACGAACCTTGCAACAGCTGAATCCCCAAACCAAGAATAGTAGCACCTGCAATATTCAGATTGAATGAACCATGTCACAATACAAAAATTTCAGATTCTCTATTCAAGATGCCAAGATAGAGTGTATTCAGATTTCAAGAGCTAATGTTCTTCTTGATGGCCTGAAAACAACTCACAACGAGAGCAGGAATTTAACTTCCCTTACTGCCAAACTGAAGACTAATTGCCCGGGAAGACTTTTCTCTCAGTAAATGCAAAGGAAAAAAAAAAAAAAAAAACAAGAAGGTTGACAGAAAATTTCATTGTTTCT
>KE529315.1:0-15725 GCA_000441915.1 Genlisea aurea | reverse complement strand
TTTTTTTTTTTTTTTTTTCTTTGTATCTCAGATGGCCCGATCGAGCCTCATGGCCGGCCTATTGAAAGTTATTAGGCACAATAAGGACCATCCCAAACCAATAAAGGTATGTTATGCTGAATCATTATCCCAAACCAATAAGGCGAGTGCGTTACATCAAGGGCATACATGTGTATGTTTTTTTTTTCCTGCTTTAGCTATTCGAAGCCGGTGATGTAGTAGTTTTGGACAAGAAAAAAGACGTCGGAGCCTCGAACCGCCGCCGGTTGGCAGCATTGTACTGTGGAGCTACCTCCGGATTCGAGGTGCCTAAAAATAACATCTTCTCATAACGACAATTTATACTCCCTTTTTTTCGGTTGACATTCATTCATTCCCCTTTGGTTCCTTTCTTCTTATGGAAACAGTTGATACACGGTGTGGTGGACAGAATCATGGAAGTGACTGGCTATCGATTCGTGTCGCCTGGAGACGACTCCGGATACTTCATCCAACGCTCTGACGTACGGCTGCTGCTGCTGCATTAACCACCGCGACTTAAGCGATGAATGCTGCTGACTAGTGAATTTTTTATTTTGTTTTCAGGCGCCGGAGTTTCTGGTGGGGCGTCAGGCCACCGTGGTGTTGAAGGGAAACGAAATCGGCTACTTGGGAATCGTCCACCCTGAGGTATACAATAATTTCATTCATGTGTCGTGGTTTTTGGTGTATATGATAGATAGATGATAATTTTCATTGGGTTCCTTCCACAGGTGTTGGACAACTTTGGGATCCCAGATCCGTGTTCGTTCATGGAGTTAGAAGTTGCCAGCCTTCTCTAAAAAGTAAAAACCCCATAGTTTACTATAATAATAACTATATTTATTCTTTTCGATAAAACTCTTCGTCTTCGTTTTTTCCTTTTATTGATTGTATAATTAAATTGTTCGTTGAGCTCTCATCTATTATTTCCAGATCTTTCTGGCTTCAAAACGGCGTCGTTTTCTGCCTTAAAATAATTAATTAGAAATGGGCCTAAAAATTTAGTCGATTGGGCTTTAATGAATGGGCTTGACAATCAATCTGGCCCATATATATATTTACAGAAGCGGTTTCGCCCGAACCCTAAAACGGCGAAATCTTCGATGTCGACGAAATCGGAAGTCGATTTTGAAGCTAATAAGCAAACGGTTGTCGCTGATGGCGTCTTAGTATGTGAAGCGATCAACAAGGTAGGTTATCGAATTCTTTTCTATTTTCTTTTTTTTTTTTTTTCTTGAGAGAGAGGTTATTATGTCGTCCGCTTTCGTTTTTCGTTTTTCAGTTTTTTTTTTTTATCAAGTTTTTTTTTGTGTGTGTGTTGTTTCTTCATTTTTCTGATCTTGTTTTGTTTCATTCTGGTTTGTAGAAGTTGAAGGGCGAAATGTCGCCGCAGGATTACGAGCGATGCCTCCAGGATGATGCGCAATCTTTCAACGATGGTCGTCGGTGCCGGAAGAGGAGAAAAAGTAAGGCCGAAGCCTTGGAGGAAAATTTGATGGACCGCGTCGAGGGAATCGTGAGGTCAGTCGCGGAAGCATTTCAGCAGGCGGCGATGGCGATGATCGATCCGAAAGAAGAAGTCGACTTTGAAACTGCTGTCGTCGATGCGCTGCTGGGTCTGAACTTGTCTTTGACCATGGCGCAACTTATGAAGGTGTGCGATGGGTTCGGTAAAAATCGGTTTGCGGCTCGTCTGTTTCTTCAAATGGATATCGCTGGTCGCGTCGGCATGGTGAGGGAGATGGTAGGAAATGTATGATGAACATGTTTTGTTTTTTACCAAGGTTTTATTTTGTTGATATGAATAAATCAATCAGGAGCACCGCCTAAATTAATTCATAATTTGAAAGGTACGAGATATATTAAACAAATAATTATATATATTAAATTTTAAAAAGTAACTATTTGTTTAATAATATCAAATGGGAGTTAAACGAAGGCGTTAAATGAGCAAAAGAATAGATGATCTGAACAAAAAATAAACGTTTTCCTCCACAGGCAGCATAGAAT
The DNA here is from genome assembly GCA_000441915.1 of Genlisea aurea. NCBI lineage: Eukaryota > Viridiplantae > Streptophyta > Magnoliopsida > Lamiales > Lentibulariaceae > Genlisea > Genlisea aurea. The sequence goes on along the minus strand of KE529315.1, from coordinate 13,694 downwards.
CAATCAATCACACAGATGATAACTAGAGAAAGTGAATGACGAGTGCCCAAACAGGATACACAAAGAGAAGGAGAATACCGATGGAGTTGGAGAGGCCTTCCCTTTTCGTGAACGAGTTTCTGAATCCGCCGGAAGCTTTGATGTGTTCCTGCAGCAAGTAGCATCCGATGATCAAGCACACGAATACTCCGACTAAGTTCCCTCGAAGCGTGTCCGCGAAGAAGGTCGGAGAAACTACCAGCAGAAGGATCAATGCTGCTGGTACTTCTAACCAATCTGCAAAAAATGATTTTTTCGAATGAATCTAAATCTAAAATCTAAATCATATATATAGGAGGGAAACGAGACCCGGAAAACGATTTGGAAGGAAGAGCCGGAGAACAACAGCAATCAGTGCAATCCATTTCCCAACTTCTCCCCTAATAATAGCAGCAAAACATTCAGATTTGATTTCGGTCACAACGTAATATGATCGATGATGAGAGCGAGGAAGTGATTACCGGAGCAGGCCGAATAGGGATGAAGGAAGAGTGAAGAAAATGTAAGGGATCAAGAGTGATGTGAGTATGTTGGTTCTCCAGTGCGTACGATCCAGTATCAGCAAGTAACTGCTCAAACAAAAATCTCACCTACCTGCCTAATTCGCTATTATAAAACTGAAGGGTGAAAAGAAAAAGAAAGGGCGGAGAAGTTACATTGCAGCGAAGGAGGCGATCCATTTGAGAAACGAAGTTCCGAAGCCTAGATTAGCCAGCAGCAAGAGAGCATGATTGGCTAGTTGTTTGCTGAGGGCGTTCAAATCCGAAGCGATGACTCCTCCATCGGCAGCCGACGATGAATAGTCGGTGGTCTTCATCGCCAAGTAATTCCGCTTCCCCATCAGTTCACAGCCGGAAAGATAAACGATGACTCTTCCTTCCTCTCTCTTCCTTCCTCTCTCTCTCTCTCTTATAGCTAATCTGCCTGCCTCGACCTCGACTATTTATAACAATCATTACATATATATTTTATCTAGGTGGAATTGACATTTTATATCCCTTATATTTCAAATATTTACAAAAAATGCCCATTTTATCCCTTGTAAGGGGTATAAATTGCAATTATGAAATAAAATGGACATTTTTTGCAAATGGATAAAGGATATAAAATACAATAAACTCTTTTATCTAAACATAATCACTCCGTACAAATCTGATTAGTAATAATTGATTTAGGAATTATTATGATAACTAATTATTATTCATATCCATAACTGAATTATTATCATCATCATACAATTATTAATTAATCCACGTTTATTATCTAACAGATTAACCAGCTGCCAGCTGCCAGCTGCCAGCTGCCAACTGCCAACTGCCAACTGCCACTTATATATTTGAGGAGTTGGGAATTAAACAACACAACAACAACATAAATAATATCCATCTATCTACACACAACTCACCACATATCAATCACTTCAACGCTTTCTCAGCCTTGGCTTCGCTGTAGAGCTCATCGATCCGCTCCTAAAAAAATCCACACCCTTCATTCATTCACTTCCTTCTGTTTTTTTCAAAATCACAACTCACAACCCAAGCCCCCTACGTACGTACCTTGTAATACTCCAGCAGCACGGGCCTCTTTAGTTTAAAAGTCGGCGTTATCAGCTCCCGCTCCACGTCAAAAGGGACCGCTTCCAAATGGACGCCCTTCAGCATTTCGAATCCCCGCAGCTGCAACCACCAATTTCGCCTCCCCCTCATTTTCCTTTCCACTCGGGGGAAAAAATTAAAAAAAAAACGGACGGACAGGACAGCAGCAAAAAACCTACACCGTGCTTCTTGCCGACGGCGTTGAGTTCGTCGAGTACGTATCGTCTCGCATTCGGGTCGCCGCACAGAGATCTGAAATCGTCTCCCGTCTCGCGGCCCACCGCTGCGGCCCAATCTTCCAGCGCCTTCTTATCCGGGACGGCCACCGCAACCAGAAACGACTCGAAGCTGTTCCCGTACACCCAAATCTGCATGAAGAGAAAGAAAGAAAGATGATTCATCATTTCCATCCCAATATCCATCCCATCACGACGGTTAGTTAGAAAAAAAAAAAAAAAACAAAAGGATGATGATTCCTTCATTTCCTCCACATACGGATGTGACGAGAGGGCATCTCGAGTAAGTGCTTTCGAGGCTTTCCACGGCAACGTATTCTCCCTGCGACAGCTTGAATATGTTCTTCTTCCTGTCCACGATTTTCATGGCTCCATTCGGCTGCCATTCGCCGATGTCGCCTGTTTTTTTTTTTTTTCCAAAGAGCACGCATCATCTCATTTCAAAAACGGTCGAATGGATGGCGGTTTTTTTCATTACCTGTGTGGAACCAGCCGTCCACGATGACTTGGGCCGTAAGGTCGGGGCGCTTGTGGTATCCCGAGAACAAGGTGTTTCCCCTGAGGCAAATTTCGCCTCTGGGAACCGATGCGAGGGCGTCGTATCCCATTTCGGGCACCGATTCAAGCCTGGCTTCGATGGTGGTCATGGGGACACCGACCGAGCCCATCATGGAGAACTCATCAGTTATAGATGTGAAGCATCCACCGCAACTTTCCGTGAGGCCTGAAAAATCATGAATAATAATAATAATAATAATCAGCTGCTCAGCTGGCTGAATCCCCCCCATATTTCTCGAAATACATACATACCATAGCCTTGAGACAGCACACAACAGCACGTGACCCTCAAGAACTCCTCGATGTGTTTCGGCAGTGGAGCAGCTCCAGATAGCATGAGACGAACGCGTCCGCCGAAGGCTTGTTTTATCTGAAAAGGCAGAGACAGATAGAGATGGTTCTTTCTGTTACGTACTTGTACTTGGAGGGAGGACTTACAATTCAGAAAACGTGCTGCCTATTTACTTACCTTACTGAACACCAGCTTGTCCATAGCAGGAGATGCTTCCTCTTGCTTTACTCCTTTTTCCAGATTCCTCAGTTTACTGCCACAAGTTTTCCATTTCTATGAGCTTGTTTTGTAAGCATACAATCAATCTAAATTTTCAATTAAATGCAATTAATAAAGATACTAATTCTAAAAAAAAAAAAAAGTACTCACTAGTTGTATGCAAATTGGAACAGTGACTTCTTCACAAAACCACCTGCAGAAATTTTATCAACGATGCCTGAAAATTCACAGGGAAACAAGGGTTCAGTACTCGAATAATCTCGGCTGCTTCATATCGAAGAAACCGTTTTACCGGAATATATTCTATCATACACTCTTGGGACACCACAGAAGATAGTAGGCTTCAACACAATGAGATCCTCGATCAAAAATCGAATGTCCTGCAAGTTCAGGTATTTAAAAAAAAAATAATAATAATAATCTATGGTCTTTCGAAGGTTACCAAACAACGAATGTTTTGTTCATACCCCCTGCCAAAATCCGATGGAAGCACCCGAGTAGATACAGTATGTCTCCATAATTTGATCGAATATGTGTGCCAGTGGGAGGAATGAGAAGTACACGTCATCTTCAGAACCCTACGCAGGAAATCGATTAGCAGAAGCTGAAGAAGAATCAACGAAACGAGTTATACTCTCCTACCACTTTGTCAGTCTCCATGAGAAGTTGGTCCATGGACAAGACTTCTGCCATGAAAGCAGCATTACTCAGAATCACTCCTTTTGGTTCTCCAGTTGTGCCACTAGTGTACATTATTGTGCACGTATCAGTCCTCTTCTTTTCCGGGAGATCAACAACCGAACCTCCCTACAACATGTTCAAGTGAATACAGTAAACAACAATGTCTATAAAAAGGCTGCAACGCATTAAGATAGATATAAATAAATATACACAGCCTAACCAATGCACTGAACTCCTCCCATGAGAAGCACGACACGCCTAGTTCCTCGGCTTTCTCCTTCTGCTTATCAGTGATCTTGCCAAAGCTCACAAGGGCTATACATTCAACAGCAATGTATAAATAAATCCAACTTTTTACCATAAAGAAAACACCCGAATTCATTATTTCACATACTTTTCAGATGCTTGGCGCACCTCGATAAACATGCTAGAATCTGACAGAAAGTGAAAATAAAAATAAAAATCTCAATATGAAAAGGAAAAGGATAGCCACAGTCAATGCAGTGGAGATTCAATATAAAAGTGAACAGAACATACAGCAGAAAGCTTGGCTTCTTGAACAAAAGCTATGGAAACTTCAGCATGATTGATGATGAACTCCACAGCATTAGGACCTGGATAACCAAAAGAAATAGAACATGTGAAACACCATCATCTAACAGAGTTTTATACACAGAGAGAGTAGTAGATCAGAACGAACCAAGTGAATCGTACAACGGCACATAAGTGACGGCTTGACTGTTGCAAGCCTCCATGGCGATGATCCATTCACGGCAATTCGTTCCGTAAATTCCACATCTATCTCCCTGTCCAAAAACACGTGGAAGTTTCAAAAATCCTCAGAAAACTTACCTTAATTCGAAAAACCCGAACAATCAAAATCGAAAACGCGACCGACAGGATTAACGCCGCGCCGTCGTATGGCGGAGCCAGTCCTGATGGCGGCATCGTAGACTTCCTTGTACGTGAGCCAAATGTACTCCCCGACCTGCAAAAAATTTCCACATTCATCAGATGGATTTGCCGAGAAACTAGAAAGCAATCGAGGGGCATAAATGCAATTTCACACCTTTCCATCCTTCACTTGCCGCCGCCCCAGCATGTTATTACTCGCATATTTCTTCACCGATTTACTGTAAAAAATAATAATAAATTTATCAAAAATAAATTAATATACAAGACGAGTAATGGTAAAATGCGCACCTGAAGAAATCCCAGGGCGAGTTGAACGGCGGAGGGATGGCCATGAGAGCGTTCTCAGAGTAGACGCATCGGTAAACGGGGCCGGCGGATGGCTTTCCGGCCGCCGCCGGCGTCGAGGCCGCCACTTCCACCGTGTAATTCCGTCGCATTTTTTCTCTGTGCGTTGATCGGAGAAAAAAGAGTGAAGTGTGAGGGTGTTGGAGCGGAGTAATGCCTAATCGATGGTTATTATGGGGAGTGGAGTAATGAGGGTGCCGTGTTTTACAGGTGAGGTGAACCAGAAAAGGTGGCCAGGCCAGCCAATACTCATTTATGCCGGTAGTTGAAGACCCGACCCGACACGAAAACAATCTCATCCTCCTCTTTCTGTTGGTAATTTACCCACAGAGTTGAGTTTCAGTTCAGCCCTGCAACACACGCAACAACGTTCCATTAATGACAAATTGAATAGATCTGGGCCTTAAATAAGTAGTAGCCTGTGATTATTATTAAAAAGACCTGCCCAAAAAACAAGGGGGTTTGTTGTTTTCATTTAGGCCTGTGATTTTGGTATAAGTATGATTTGTATTTATTTATATGCTGCCAGGCAGGCAGGCAAGCGTCAGGCTCCTCCAACTAACTCAATAAATGCGCGATTGCATATGCTGGGGAGGAAGATTGATTGGTTTTGCCCTGTGCCCTGTGGTGTGGGGCTCATATTTCAGACCCCCCTTGACCACACTCAAGTGCATGTATGGAATGGAAATTCTAAACCCTAAATCATAGAATAAATTATCTAACAAGGGAGACATGGTTGCTCTTTTTAGTTTTTTACCCACGTCCCACAGGGAGGGCCAGGGGGGAAGAAATAATAATGCAAAGAAAGGATGAGATGAATTAACTTCATCGCCATTTAATGCCAGCGTCTGAAATTGCAGACGCTCAATTAATTTTCTCTCTTCCCACTTCCCTATATATCTCTCTCAACTATTAATATAATATGTTATATACCTGGCATTATTTTATTTAAGAAACAAAAAAAATGGGCTAAGATTAAAATGAATTTTCAATTACCCGCCGTCCACGTGTCGAGCATCTTCACCGTCGGTTGAATCGTTCGGGTGAAAGCAACGCTTCGGGATCGCCGCTACGGAGGCGGCTGGAGGAGAAAACGGATCCGGGGTGGGCGTGGCCGGAGCGGAGGAACATCGGACTGGCCATGGATTTCGTCCTCCTGGAGGAGCTGCCGCCGCTGGAGACGCCGAGGCGCGCGCTGGATTCGGAGAGGGGGAAGAATCCGCCGCCCATGCTCCGCCGCCGGAAGAATGGGGATTTCATGCCTCTGTAGTAGCGGAAGGAGAATACTCTGGCTTTCGAAAGGGAGCTGAACGGCGATGGCCGTTTATTCCAGAAACTTCCTCCTCCGCCGCCGGCTCCGGTGCCTCGACGGTATCGCCACGGGGAGGCTGTAACCGGCTCGAGGACTAACCGCTCGGATCCTAGATTCCGTTCGAAGCTGAAGGAGTAGGATCGCTTGAGCAGAAAATTGCGGCGGATGAATCTGTCCTCCGACGGAATGTTCCGCCTCGGCGACGGCTCCTGAGTGATCTCCTCCTCGGGCGCCGCCGCCTCCGATTCCACCGGAATTTCGGTAAGCGGTTCGAGGATGGTGGTCTCGATCAGCATATCGTCGAGGCTGGGCCTGATCCTGGCTGCCATCAGCGGAGTGAAGGGAGAGTCCTGGCGAAATATTCCGGCGCGGCAGAGAGGGCAGTTGGCGTGAGACCGAAGCCAGATATCGATACAGTCAACGTGGAAGGCGTGAGAGCAAACCGGCAGCGTACGGACGCAGTCGTTCACGTCGAACTCCAGCAAGCACACCGCGCAGTCGTGGAAACCGCTCTTCCGCGTGTAGACCGACAGAGGGATGGTCTTGATGATCGATTCGTCGAGGCCGTAAGGGGAGAGCACGTGGAACGCATCCAGCGCATCGAACGAGTACGGCGGAGACTCGATGTCCCCGGCCGAAGTCGAAGGAACGTACCTGCGCCGCCGCCTCCGCCACCGCCGATACCGACGGTGAGTCCGAATGATGTATCTGGAGAAAAGCCTCGAGTAGGTTATGATGACGAAGGCGGTCGCGATAATCACCACCATAGCTATCAGCGGCGGACTGAAATCAACCGGCAATTTCGACGGCGGCGACCTCGCCAATCCGGTCGAGGCGTAGACCAGAGGAGACCTATCCGTCATCACCGCTGGAGACGGCGCCACCACCGCCGGAGAAGGAGCCGGAGCAGGAGGCAGTGGTCTGGCGCGGCGGAGCATGGCGGAGAAGTGGTTGATCCGTGAAGTGGAAATGGAAAAATGGAGCCGACCGGCGACGTTGAATGCCGGGGGTTTGTTTGTTAGCGTACTGCCACGTCATACTGACCGGGAATTGAATTTAATAGAAAAATGGGGGCAGGCAGGTCGGTCATTAGTTTTCGGATTAGACTCGGGTGCAGGGGATTATAACTCCAACGTCGCTCGTCCAGGCTGTTTGGACCCCGACCTGCTTTAATGTGTTGAAAGATAGAATATCTATGAAATTGAAATCTGAAAATTCCTAAAATATTCATTTTTAATTTACCAAAAAAATAAAATTATTTGCATTCTCTTAAATTATAAATAATTTATAAGAATTTTTTTAAAAAAAACAGACATTTTTTATTCCCCAAATTTTTTAAACTTAAAAAATATATATATAATAAATTTAGTCGATTCATTTTAATTTAATATCAATTTTAATCCATCGAAATTGACTATTTCATCTTATTTCACTCGTAATCAACATTTACGGCCACTTAAACAAGTCTCTCAATCAAGTCAAATTTTATTTGTACAGACTTGATAAATGAAATTCGACTTTCAAAAATATTTAATTACGGATAAAATAGTGATTAAAATTTTGCAATTGACATTATATCTGTATTTTTCAAATTTAAAATTTGAACGGGAGTATTTTTCCCAAATTATAAATAAGTAAATAGGAGTTGAGAGAAATTGGAGATGTTATTTTTAAATTATTTAATAATAAATAGATGTGGGGGCAAGGGGCGAGCCCAAATGCGAAGAAGAGAGAGAGTTTAGAAGACTTACTACTGGTACAGGGCCCAAATTCAATTCATTAGGGTTTCAGAACACCGATCGATCAGCGAAAATGTTCCCCGGAATGTTCATGCGGAAGCCGGACAAGGCGGCGGCGCTGAAGCAGTTAAAGAGCCACGCGATTATGTTCGGGGCATGGATCGCCGTCGTTAGAGCCGCGCCGTACGTTTTGCACTATTTATCCGGTGAGAAGGAAGAACTGAAGCTTGAGTTCTGATTGATTACTGGATTTGGAGCTCGTCTATCTCTTCCAGTTCCAGGTACGGACGGAACCGCTTCTCACACTTCCATCTATCTTAGTATGCCTCTTTCTTTTTTATTTTTATTTTTTTTCCTTTTTTCGGTGGCATTGCAATGCTCCTGATCTTGCGGTAGAATGAATGAACATTGCTGGTTTGATCTCGTCTTCGATGTTTATTTATCACTGGTATTTTCTTTGATCACTCAAGGAAGGAATTCACACAGTCTTGCTTTAAAAAGCTTCACAAAATCCGTGAAATCGCTAGGTTTCATTTCGTCTCACAGTCTTTTGTAACGACGTTCTCCGTATACATATTTTTCTTTCCGGTGGTATAACTTGCTAGTTCTTGATTTTTTTCGGATAGCAAAAACAGCAAGATATGCAAAAGGCTTTCGTTGTTTGTTTTTTTCTTGGTGGTCGAGAATCAGAATTAGGGAATAATAATAAATTTTGCATGTTTTTTTCGTGATTGGTACATAAGAAAGAAACCCAAATTATGAATGATCAAGTAAGTCCAGAATCAGATTCATCTTGTTTACCACTAATGAGTAATGAATATGAATTGTATTCCCTCCGTTGGTTATACGTTCTGATATCATAAAAATATCTCGAAATGCTTCAAGCTGACAGTTGGTATATTCCAGGTGTTCCCCTCCCACACAAGAAATAATATTTACATGCATCTAAATCTCAGAATTCCATGCAAAATCGATTATGATAACTTAGAATCGATTAAAAAAAATAAAATGCAGTGCACGTGTAAGTATCAAAAAATGCAGTCATTATATTGGAATTTTTACATTTTATACCTCATTTGTTTTCAATTTTTTTTTTTTTTTAAAAAAATACTCTTTTGTTCTCATAATTGCAAATTATGTCCTTTTTTTAAAACCAAAATTGATCAATTTATATACGCATTTCGTTTGATGACGCCATCAATTTGAGTATATTTTGACAAAAAAATAAAATATAAAGGTATAAATTGCAACGCAAAACGTTAGTTTTTTCGTTAATTAACGACGTTGGGTACAAATTGTTCGGTTTTAGTAACAAAATAATTGTATTATTTGTAATTATGAAATAATATGGGTATATTTTGAAAATAAATGAGATTAGTATAAATAGGGAGGGGAGGGGTTTTGCGGTTAATAGAATTAGAGGGAGGAGGGAGATGAAGTACACGGAGATCTCTCATTTCGCCCATCCGCAACACAACCTCAAGTACGACTACTCGGAGGCTCCGTTCAAGTGCGACGGCTGCAAGGAGGCCGGAATCGGCTCACGTTACAAGTGCTCCGGCGGCGGCGGCGGCGGCGGCGGAGGAGGAGGATATTACTACGCCTGCAACTTCGACCTGCACACGCACTGCGCGATGCCTTCGCCGTCGGTGACGCATCCGTTCTACACCAGGTGCTCGTTCCAGTTCATGAGCCGGCCGCCGGGGGAGGCGGCGCGTTACTGCAACGCGTGCGAGAAGGACGTCGCCGGATTCGTCTACCACTGCAGATCCTGCGGATTCGACCTCCATCCGTGCTGCGCTAAGCTGCCGATGGTCCTCGTCGACGACGGCGAGGTCAAGCTGTACCTGTATAAGAAGCTCGCCGCTCCCTGTCTCAGGCAAGTTTATTAGTTGGTTAGTTACCTTTTCGATTTTCTTTTCTCTTCGAGTTTCTGGAAACTTCCCGAGCCACAGGTGCGGGAGAAAGGGGCGGAGCTGGTGCTACCGATCGTCCTGCCACAGCTACAATTTCCACGTCGCCTGCGTCAAGGAGATGCTCGTCGAGAACTGGCACGAGATATACCGCCACACCGGCGGCGGCGGAGGAGGAGGAAACGCTCGGAAACTGGAAACGCAGATTCCGAATCTGAAAGAGAGCTTCCACTCGCTGCCGAATAACCGCAGACACAGCAGAGGGAAGGCATGCGAAATCGCCGCGTCGGCGTTCCAGTTCGTCACTTCGGCCGTCCTGGGAGACCCCACCGCCCTCATCGTCGCCGCCGTCGCTGCATTGATCAAATAGCCAAAAATAAAAAATAAAAAAAATTCATCAGCAAGTAGTAGTACCCTTTTTCATTTCATGATCCTCTCGCTATAATATTATAAATAAGGACGACGGGTGAAAATGATGGATTTGTTTTTTTTTTTCAATCTCCGGTGGCGGTGTTCATCTCGGACTGGATGGCGGCGACCAAGCGGTCGAAGGCGAGGGTCCAAGCGTTCTTCAACTGAGGAGACCAGATTTTGGGGCCGACGGCTTCCCTGATGGTTTCCAGGAGGGCGAACCTGGTGACGTCGAAGTGCTCCTGAACGACGCCGTATTTGGCGTGAACGGCGCCGAGTTTCTTCAGGGTCGAATCTCCTCTGATGACCACCTGCCCTCCCGTTTTCCTCAGCTGAACTGCGGCTTCACAAGTCTGCAGTTTTCGAACCAAAGTTGGCCAGAATTATTTTTAACATGGCAGCTGATTGATCTTATCAAGGAGAGAGTGTCAAAACAAACCATGAGGAAGACGGACTTGGCATGGAGCTTGAGCTTGGGATTCTCCTCCACAGGAACGGTTGACTCTCTCAGAAACGAGAACAGTTTCGTCACCGATGGGGCAATCTCAAATATCCTGAATGAATCTCAACCATTCATTACTTTTTTTTTATTTTTTGGTTGTGGGATGAATAAAAGTGTGTGTCTGTTTGGTACCTGAGAAATAATTTGAGGCCCCAATCTCCTGCATCCTTCTTCATCAGCTTCCATGATTCCACCACCAGACCTTCTTCCTCCTCACTCAAACTAATCAACCCTTCTTCCCTCCCACCAAAACAGAATAATAAGAAAAAACAAATTTTTTTTTTTTCATGTGAGAAACTAAAAATAAATAAATGCATACATACTACCTTGGTGACCTGTTTCTGCAGCCATTACTCCACTTGGGTACAAATCCATCGTGGGATTTGGTTGCTATAAATAGAGAAGGGCGCGCGCACACAGAGAGAGAGACTGAGTGGAGTGCCTCCTCGCGTCGCCAAGAGGGCAGGCAGAGGCAAGCAAATTACGATTTGGAAAAAGCATCCAAATCACGAATGGGTAAGCCCAACCCCAGTCTCCCTCCTACGTGGCACGTGGCGACGCATCATAAATCATAGACGGAATTCGTTCAAACCATAAATAATTCCACGGCCATCACGCACTTGAAATGGCTTCGTTTTCGCGTTTAGGAGTAAGATGTTTTGGCCTGAACAAGGAAAGCAGACAATGAAATTAGGAAAAGAATACCAAAAACTCAGAATCCAAGCCTTCTGCCAAATGTACACAAAAATTGATCTATTCTATCCTACGAATGTGGACAGTCATTGAAGATTGTCCTTAGAAATTCAGTTCCAGCAACAGACAGAGAATAAGAATTCAACACCTGTGGCCTGCGATACTATATCGTAATTCATCAAACAGCACACGAGCATTGCAGCAAAGAGAGTAAGAAGTAAGTAGTGCGGTAATTGCCTGCGAAGATGAAAGCTGAGCTTCAAGAGTGTCGACCGGATCATTTAAATTGAGACGATCCTCTCGTTCTCCGCCACCACCGTCTCTCGTTTTCCGACAGAACCAGACCTAATCCATCTCCGTCCACGGAATTATCCACGACTACGAGACCGCAAATCTGTAAAGACGTCGGCCGACGAGCAACTGCTCCATCAAATTTCGAGGCGGTGAAGAAACTGCTCCGCCCTCGACGCTCGACAGTCTCGCCCGTATAAAAGAAACGGCAACTTCCCTCCAAATTGAGCCTCAAGCCCAATATATATGGAGACATTCGGCCGGGCTCTCAGGATCGATTTTGGACCACACAATCCATCAAGCCCAATAGTATTTCCCATTCCATAAAAAAAAAAAATACTTCAATACGTGTCATTATTTTGAAGTATTTTTACAATTTTTACCATATATATTTTATGATGTTATCAATATTTTCATAATTGTTTAAAATGAATAATTTATAACATACACGTATTATAATAATATTAAAAATTTTTACAAAACATACATAATTTGTTTCTTAATATTATAAATTTTACCATATTTGTTTAAAATACACAATTTATAATATACATATTTTCTGATATGCAATTTATACCATACATATTATAAAAATGTTGCAATATATATCATAATCACTTGGGATATGTTTTAATATTGCAATGTATCATATTTGTTTAAGATTTCCTACAATTTATGTCACATTTATTTTTAATGTTGCAAATTTTACCATATTTTTTTATAATTATTACATTATATACCATATAATTTGTAGGTAAAATTTGCAGATTTTTTATAACATATATGGTATAAATTGTAAAATATAAAACAATCATGTTATAAATTGTTCATTTTAAATAATTTGTAGGTTTTTTTTATAACATGTATGATGTAAATTGTTGTTTTTAAACAAGTAGAGTAAAATTTACAACATTACGAAATAAATGTTGTATAAAATGTAAAAAAACCCAATATAAAATATAAAAAAAACGTTTGTTTTTATTTTTATCAAATTGGGATTTTAGGGCAAAATGTACCTTTAAATAGTAATGAGTAATGAGACCGGTTAAAGAAGGCATTTTCATCTGTATATAATAAACCGGTTAAGCCAGCCTTAATTAAATGCATGCATTGCATATTAACAGACAACCAACCACATATTCTTCTTCACTACAGGGGCTCATGTAGAAGAGGTTGTCACAAAAAAAGGGGGAGTGAGTGAAGTTTTTATTATTACCTTGTTCAAGAATTCGTGGGCGGAGCTTCGGCCGGCAAGTTGAGGTCGAACGCGGAAGTAGCAGCAGCGCTGCTTATTCGGGCCCGTTTCTTCCGGGAAGAGTACTGTTGTAGGCTTTCATCCGAACCTCGAGATGCCGATGCTTCTTCGCCTGGATGATTCTCCAAAAACAAATCGGCTAACTAAACACCTTTAGGTATATAAACAATCCACAAACATGACGCGAATGAATACGACACCAATAAGAAGGGTTTAGGGTTCGATGATTAAGATGACGACTCCTTGTTTTTACGCTTTCGAAATAAATAAATAAACCGAAACGACTCCAAAAACATGCTGCTGAAATGTATGACCCCCTCATCACTCTACTTGCAAGTACTAATAATGAATAGAAATTTTAGGAATTCGAAAAATACCAACTACGAATTCAATGAAGAAAAAATAAAAATGGATGCGATCTAAACGAAAATCTGAAACCATAAATCTAATGGAGAAGCAGTTTAAAAAAACTTTACCGATGAGGTGATTTGGTGGTTTCAGACATTGACTACTGATGTTGGCTTGAGTGCTGCATCCGACGGACAGCTCCTCGGCCTTTTCGATTCCTTTTGATCGGTACGGAGCTATATTGTGACTCGTAAATTGAAGAGAACCTAATAAATCATTTTCGATACACTCATACCTGCAAGACGAGCCAAAAACAGATCTTTTTTTTTTTTTTTTTTAGGAAGAAGAAA
>KE529313.1:0-14247 GCA_000441915.1 Genlisea aurea | reverse complement strand
TTTTTATAACATGTATGGTATAAACTGCATAACAGGAAATATGTATGGTATAAATTGTATATTTTAAACAACTCGTAAAATTTACAATTTTACGAAACAAACGTGGTATAGTATGTAAAAAACGGTTGTAAGGTAATGTCATTACAATTATTATAATTAGTTTTTTACAATAATTAATAAATAAATAAATAAAAAAGAGCCCCCACTACTCACGTTTTTATTTGTCCGAATTTCCCGCCGCGTCCTTGGCGGACTGTAGGGTCATCGCGGAGGCGGTCGGCGACGAAGGCCCGGCGTCTTCGGCCTTCTGGTGCGATACGGCGGCGGCGAGCGAAACCGGCACGAGGCAGAGGCCTTTACCCTGCAGATACTGCATAGCAGCGCCTATATCCTCATCCATGAGCTTCGCCACCTGCTGCTCCATCGCCGCCAAACCTCCACCGTCGTTCGACGACGAGGAAGACGCCGTCGTGACGACGCCGCCCTGAGAAGGATAAAAAGCTGGAAACTGAAAAAAAAGGGAGTCATCTATCTTCACAGGCTTCATAATTACCAATTACCTCGAGAGATTCATGAGCAGCACCTCCTCCTAATCTGGTTACGCTCAGAACCTAACGATGAAATCGAATTCACAACCTAATCAATCACATGGCGATCGATGGAGAATCGATAATACCTTGGCTTGCAACTGCAGAAACTTCACGTATTCGATGATCTCATCCAGCATCGACGCCTTGTCCGTCTGTAAGAAATGAATTCCACCGGAGAGTTAGATAGAAGTTTGTTGTTAATTGTTTTAGGGAAGGAAGGTACTACACACACCTTGTTTGCGTTGGGTACAAGCTTCTGCAACGCCTTCATCCTCTCCGCGATCCTCTCTCTTCTCAGCTACACCGGGAAAAATGTGTTTGCATTATATAACACGATCGGAAATTGAAAATCCGAAATTTGCTTACTCTCTCTGCGATGCTGTGGGGGTCTGTGGCTTGACCTCTCCTAGCCCGAACCCTAACCCTCTGTCGGGGCGGAGCCGTCGTCGGCGACGGGGCAGCGGCCAGCGGCTGTGCGCCACCGTGATTCTGCGTCTGGAGAACTTGTGCGTGGTGGTAATGCTGCGACGGGAGCGAGTTTTCAGCAATGGATCCATGGAAGCCGTCGAACAAAGCTTTAACCGCCATGGATCCATCGTCCGTCTGCAATTGAAACCGCAATTAATTAATAATCAATTGACAATTGAAATTTGAAGGAAGAAAAAAACCGACGAGATTCGCAGAAGCGAAAGAAGCCCCCTCGCCGGCGTCGTTTCCGTCGATCCATTCGTTGCAGAATTGATGCTGCAGCATCGTCAACGAATTCGCTTGCGGCGGCGGCGGTTCCTCCAAAATCCCCGCCGCCTGCTGTCCGTCGGCCCAGGGGAAGGCAGCCGGATCCGAGGAGAGCATTTGCTCGATGAAATCGTCCTGAGAGGCGGCGGCGGCGGCGGCAGGATCGAACTCCGAAGAGCTCAACATCTGCGATTGCTGCATATCCTGATGAAGAGACTGGATTTGGTGAAGGTTCAGCAGCAAATCGATGGCGCTCGTCGCCGGAAATTCGTTGTCTCCATCGTATTGGCCCATCGCCGGAGGAGAGAAACGGAATCAGTTTCAAACTTGATGAGAAAATGAAGGAGACAATGGAATGAAATATTAAAATGAAAATTATGGTATAACGGGCCCTAATTTTATTGAGATAACGGGCCCTAATAATTTTTATTTGCGCCGTAATTTAATGAAAAAAAACAAACTATTGACGACGTACCACAAATTAATCGAAAAATTAAATTTTTAAAATTTAATTGGTAATGTTATATATATATTTTTTTATTTTTATTTTTTAAAATTAAAAATAGGTTTTATCGTTCAAATTAATTTTAAATATTATTCATAAATGCGAAACTTTTTTCAATTGTCTCGCCAGGGCCAGGCTATGCTGTTCCAAGTATTCTCTGCTGTTCATCTCCGTCAACCTTGAAAAGAATAAAATAAAATAAATTTCCCCCATCCACGATAAAATTAGGGTTTGTAGACTCCTCGAACTTACCGACTGATGGTGCGATCCTTGGCGAAACCCAGCTCGTTGTCGACGCAGAGATCGACCACGTCGTGTTTTCTCGACCGGGAAGAAGTCCTGGGCGCCAAATTCTGAGCGTCCGCAACCGTCACTATGTTTTCGAACAGCTCGACGGGAGCCGCCTCCGCCGTGCACACCAACCTAGCTCTGTTATCGTAGATCACCTGCGTGCGTATACGACGGAAAAAGAAAAAAACTCAAGCAACAATGGGACGATGATAAGCTAGCTGCCCTGCCCTGCCCGTCTTATTCCAAGAAGAAGACTAACATCGACTAAAGTCACAAACCGATAAGCCGCCGTCTTATTCGAGACGGTGAAGATCGGGATGCCTTCCAATGCCAGCGTGTGGAAGTTCTCTGCAACAAAAACAGGGGAATGGAATGAATATTCGATCATCTAAATCCGAAAGATGATGATGATGATGATGATGATGATAAACGAGGACTTACTGAAAAGTCCCATATAATCTGCAGCTCCGAGGGGTCGGTCGCAGAGTTCTTCGAAAGGAAAATAAGCGCACCCGTTACCGCCCATCGCAACCTGAGAAGAAACGACATTTAATCGAAAACCGGAAGGAAATTTTCATTTACAGCGATCGATCGATCGATCTTACATGCAATTTTCTGCCCATAACGACCTCAACATCCTGCGAAAACGGAGTGGCATCCCCGATGAGCTGTTGAAATTTCTGCTTCAGAAGACCAGAAAGATGTTTCCCAACAAAATAGAACCCCTTTTCAGCCTAAAAACAGAGAATCAATCACATGTTAAGAAGCTTTCCGAATCAATGACACAGACACTGTGTCTGTCTGAAGGAGCCTTACCGATGTCATCTTTCGATAGTCGACCGATGATCCAATCTCGTGAGAAACGCATCGTTCCTAAACCCGGAATAAAGTTTTCGATTTTCTTCCGGAACATTCGCAAATAGAGTGACAGTTAGTTGTACCAGTACCTTCAATGTGGAAATAAAGGGAAGAAAGAGATCTCTTTGCAACCCACCTTCGTAAAGTTTATCAGGAGCTCGATTCGAGGTAGCGACCAGAATCTGTCAAACCAACTTTTAATCACAGATATATAAGGGAAGAAGCTACGCTATGCTATACTTACTACTCCATTGCCGAAAAGATGCTTGAATAATCGATTCAGAATCAAGGCATCAGCAACGTCTGTAACCTTAACGAAGAAAACGAAGACGACGATACCACATAAACAATGCGGAAAAAATAAATAAATAAATAATAATAATAATAAGCCGGTACCATGAATTCATCGATGCATAACAACATAGCTTCATCGGACAGCTCTCCGGCAACAACTTCCAAAGGATCAGAAACTCCCTTATGCATCTGAAAATCGACATTGAATGTATTTTCGCAATGAAAAATTTATCGAGAAAAAGAAGAAAAAGAAACCATACTTGCAGCCGGCTATGAACACTGAGCATGAAGTCATGGAAGTGTATTCTCTTCTTCCTCCAGTTGGATGGCCTAGAATTATATCGAAAGTGAAAATTCATATCGAAGTGAAGGCTAAGAATATCCTTACAACTGATTGTAGAACAAGTCCATCAGCATCGTCTTTCCTGTCCCCACTCCCCCATAAAGATAAAGCCCCTTAACGGGAGAATACGAATTCTGCTGCATGAAACGGGACCACAACCATCGACTCCTAAACGCAGATGGAAAACAACGATCACGCAAAGAAAACGAAAAAAGAAATCATATATATATATAGCATTAACATGTTTCATATCTACCTCCCGGATTTCTCGGAACTGGTGTATGGATCCAATCTGCAGGCAACTGCATTTTGAACAAGCTCATCATATAATCTTTGAAGCTCCCCCAGTGTATTCAACTGCAATGTCATAACAGTAAATCATTCATAAAGCTCCATGAGAATGCAGATCCCACATATATAATTTGAGTTTGCTTAATTGATTCGACATTCCAGCAAAGGAAAAATTTTCAACTCGTAATACCTGATAATCATCGCCATCGACAAGTTCACCGGCATTCACCCTTCTCGTGTATTCGACCAAAGGTCCGTCGCCTCCGGTTCGTTCTGTTTCGTTAAAACCACCTTCAATCGGTAAAAGGAAGAAGAATAAGATGGAAAAGGGAATGAATGCTCCGAAACTGAAAACAACCTCCATTGGCAAAACTGGCTGCTTCAACTGAGAATGATCTCTGAATTTTAGACATTACTGATATGTTCTTCACCAGGTTCGATGAATGATCATCGTTTTCAGGGAACAAAACTATTCTCTTTGCACATCCTTCATAAGTAAAGCTCCCTCCATAGAGGCAAACTTGTCTGAACTGCCTCACAGCTCGAAGAACAGATCTCATGTTGGGTTTAAAAAATCAATTCGATCAGCAGGATTCTTTCTATACAAACCTGCAGCGTAGAAGGTAAAAATCAAAACGAATGTTCATCCTGAGATCCATTTGAGAAACCGAACGAAAAACCACGGGCGCAAATCCGTGGGCCGCGTAAATTGGAACTACACAGGCGATTGTCAATCGCGATACGGCACAAAAGAAAATTCGAAATCAAAGACGGAGAGGAATTTTGCTCCTTCATCGTCTCGAAGAATCAAAAACGAAAAGGAAACGGGAATACGAATGCTCACAACGAATCTCCTCCTCGAAAAGAATAATTCCAAAACAAGACTTTTCGACGGTTCCTGTGAATCGGTCCAAAAGAAAACAATAATCCAGATTCCACTTGTTCTTGAGTCCTGTTGTTTTCAATCAAGCTTTGGCTTCAAGTAGTTTTGGAACAATGGTCGTCGTTTTCGGCAAATCAATATATTAATTTAATAGCATTGACTCGAAAGCCACAAACCCAGTTCGAATTTCGACGAACCCGACTGACTGAGAAACCGGATTGCCATACATAGCCCAATCAAACAAAAGCTGCAACCGATTCTAATCCGCCACAGAAAACAAACTCGCACACCAAAACCAGAACCCGTCGTTCAGATCGGAGATTATTACAGTTCCAGTTATACAGATCAAACTACGCTAACCCATCGCGTAAGTCGGGGAGGGCAAGTTGATGACGGTGGTCTTCACTTTAGTCATCATGTTGATGCTGTTCGTTATCCCCTGCGATCCGATCCCGCTGTCCTTGATTCCCTGACGAAATGGGTGAAAAATCAAATTGGGCGATTAGGGTTTACGATTCCCAATTCAACTTACTTGAAAAGGAAAATGATCCGGTCCTCGTGCGGGAGCGGAGTTGATCTGAACCGTACCAGTCTCCATGGCGTCGCCGATCAGGATCGCCTTATTGATATCCTTCGTGAACACGCACCCCTGAAGCCCGAAATTGCTGGCGTTGCAGTGATGAATCCCTTCCTCCACCGTCGCGACGCGAACGACGGGAAGGACGGGGCCGAAGGGTTCCTCCCAGGCGATCCTCATCTCCGGCTTCACGTGATCCAGCACCAACGGCCATATCAGATTGCCTTCCCTTCTGTACTCTTGACAGAACGTGGCTCCTTTCTGCTTCGCATCGGAGATCAGGCCTTCTATGAAGTTGGCCGAGGATTCCGACACCACCGGAGTTATGTCGGAGTCGTCTTCCGGCGATCCCACGGTGAGTTTCGCCACTTTCGAGTTCACTTTTTCGACTAGAGCGTCGGCTACCGAGTCTATTACCAACACGATCTTCACCGCCGTGCATCTCTGTCCACTGTCGACGGAAACGCATTATCTCAGATCCAGGAGAAGACTATCAAGATCCAAAATTTACCATACCTGTAAGAAAATGCGCCTTTCACGATGTTCGACGCAGCAAGGTCTAAATCGGCATCGTCGAGAACGATGCAGGCATCTTTCCCTCCGAGCTCCATCTGCAGAGGGATCATGCCGGCTTTCTTCGAAATCGCAATGCCCGTATCGCCACCGGTAAAGCTAAAAACACATTGAAAAAGAAAAAAAAAAGTTTTCATTTTTTTTGACATTCATATGATCAAATGAATCTAGAGCTCACCTTATGCAGTTCACGCCGGGATGCATCGTGAGGAAATCTCCGATCTCAGAGCCTTTTCCCGTGATGCAGCTGATGAGGCCTTTCGGAAATCCGGCCAGGTGAAAACAATGCACCATGTGAAGGCAAGCAACAGCACCCTGGTAATATCTTTCCCATCATTTCATTCACATTCATATGAATCGAGTGGATTATTACCTGAGTAGGGGGCTTCAGGACAAGGGAGTTGCCTGCGATGAGAGCCGGACCAATTTTCGAAACAGCGAGATTTACAGGGTAATTGAATGGAGGGATTGCTAAGACAACACCCAGTGGGATCTGTAAAATGACTGCATTTGTTTCTCTAAACTAAACACAGGGGAAAATAATGATGTGATGGAGCAAAATGATGACACTTTACCTTGGATGAGAGACAGTATTTAGTCCTCTCATTTCCCGGAAAACTATCCGATACGAGGAATTTGCCCTCCCCGAGAATTCGAACGCCTTCTTCAGCCGTGTATGAAATGAGATCGCCAGATCTTACAACCTGCATAACTCCCATTATAAGACCAGTAAGTAAAATAAAGAAGCCAGCCAGCCATGTTTCTTCTTTCGATACCGTTTTGAGTTCTTTCTTCTATTAACAAAGTTGTTCCATACCTCAGTGACTGAATCCTTAGCAGGCTTCGCGATTTCCTTCACCAAAGCCTCTGCAATGGGCGCTCTGTGTTCTTTAAGAATAGCTGCGGCTTTATGGAGAAGCTCCGCACGCTTCCACAATGGCGTCTTCGCCCACAATCGCTGAGCAGATTTCGCAGCTTCCATGACCTTATTAACCTCTTCCTGCGTACAAGCTGATGAAAAAAAAGGATCTCATAGGCATTTCGTCGAACACTTGGTCTGCAAGTAAAAAATACGTACCCTGAACCTTATACTGAGTCTTCCTCGTGGTGGGATTGACGATGGAAACGGATTTTCCGGAAGAAGATTTCTTCCATTCGCCGTCGGCGTAGTAGTTAAACACATCCCCTTCGATAATTTCAGCAAAAGCACCAGCACCGGCCATTGATGGATGATACGCACGAAAAGAAGATGATTCCTTCACCCACTCACTTCCGAGGCTCACTCAGTTTATCCTACCCCCCCCACCCATCAACCTCCTCCGAGCTGGGAAGAATGAAACCAACGGCTCTCGTTGAACCATTGGTTGTTGAGTAGAAAGTCAAGGAAGTCGCGGTGGAAGAAACGGAACCACATAATTCGAAACGAACAAGATAAGAAAAAAACAAAACCACATCTTCCATTTTCGTATAATTTTAAATGATACCTCCCGAGAGAGACTGATCCACCATACGAACTCCAGTCTCCATGGATGACTGACTAAAACACTTGTTCGCTGCATGAACCTTTCTTTAAATAATAATATTATTTATTTATTATAAAAATTTAAATTTATTTAGGGTTTAGGGTTTATCCGCCGCCGAAGCTGGGAAACCCTATCGTTCGAGCTGTGAATTTCTTCTGCATTCGTTCAGTTCATGTTAAAGGTTTTCCATGTAGGGTTCTTCTTAAATCTCTCTGGATTGCGTTTCGGCTGCTGCTTTTCTACTTGTAGTTTGGCCGTCCGAGAGACATCCGATTTTCATACTCGTTACAGAATTCTACGGGGGAAGGTTCAGATCCATGCCTCCTCGAGTAACCTCTCGGAAGCTCTGAAAATTCTGAACGAGATGAAGGAGAGCATTCCCGGCAGGCCCACTGCCTCCGACTACAATTACATGATGATGTGTTATTTCAAGTCCAGAAACGCGGCGCTCGACGATCTACACGAGGTCTATCTGAGAATGAGGAGCTCCGGACCGATGCCGAATTTCTTCACCTACCAGATCCTCCTCAACGGCGCCATGTCCGAAAGAAGCGGATTTGGATCCAAGTACGCAGTGTTGGTGCTGAGCGAAATGCTGAGGCGCGGATTCGTACCTTCGTACACGTCCTTGTCGAGATTGCTGAAGCTGCTGCTTCTGAGAGCCGAGAGCATCTCCGACGCGATTCTTGTTTTCGACGCCATGTCTGATGCTGGTTTCGTCCCGTGTGGATCTTCCGTAAGTGTCCTCATCAAATCCCTCTGTAGGAACGGGATGATCCGAAAGGCATTCTCTTTTTTCTCAGCGTTATCAGCTCGTGGTTGTTGTTGCAGGGATTCGTTCTACAATCCCATTCTGTGGTCCCTCTCGAAATCGGATCAGCTTCCGGCAGCTCTCGCGTTTTTCGCCGTGTTGGAGAAGAAGGGCTTCAAGCACTCCGTCTACACCTACACTGCCCTGGTGTACGGCCTCGGGAGGGGAAAGTCGTGGGATCGAGTCTTCCGCATGCTCGATATCTCGGAGAAGAGCGTAGAGACGAGGCCGAGTCTGATAACGTACACCGTGGTCGTCAAGCTCCTGTGCGAGGACGCCAAAGTCGATCTGGCAATCGACGTTTTGAGGCGAATGGAACGCAACGGGTGCGAGCCGGATTTGGTTGCGTATAACGTCGTCATCCGAGAGCTTTCCCGCCAGGGGAGGCTGGACGAAGTCGGGGATTTCATCCGTGGGATCGACGAGAGGGGGTTGGTGCCCGATAGATACACTCACGCTTCGGTCTGTGGAGGATTGATCGAGACGGGGAGATTCGATCTTGCGAAAAGTCTGTCGTTTCGTAGTATCGTCTCGAGGGGATGCTCTGTGGATGATGCTGTTTGTAATATCTATCTGCATTCTCTGTGCTGCAGCGGCGGCTCGAAGGAAGCCCTCTCGACGATGGAGAGAATGGCGGCCGAGGGCGGCTTCAGGCCGAGCGCCGTGTCGTACAACACGATCGTGAAAGGGTTCTGCTCGGAGAACAACATCGAGGAAGCTCTCCGAGTGCTGGACGGATGTGATGATGGTACGGAGACGAAGCCGGATTCGTTTTCGTTCAACGCGGTCCTGTCCGCCGCCGGCAAGCTCGCGGATTCGGCTGCGATCCGGCGGATACTGACGCGGATGCAGCGCGGCTCGATCGGCTTTGACGTCGTGGGCGCCACGTGCATGGCGAGGTACTATTTTGCCGTTGGGAACGTCTCCGAATGCCTGAAGCTCGTGGATTCGATGGTGGCGTATGGGCCCCATCCGAATTCCGTGACACTCAACACGGTCCTCGCGGGACTCTGCAGGATTCGACAGCTCGGACTGGCGATGCAGATCTTTGACCGTCTGAAGGCCGCCGGAGTGCCTCCGAACGCGGCATCGTACGCGATACTGATGCGTGCCGCCGTCCGGGACGAGGACGTCCGGCTTCTCGACCAGCTCTTCGGGGAAATGCGCTCCCGTGGGATCGAGGCGGACGTCAGGGTCTACGGATGCTTCGTATACGGCCTCTGCAGGAAAGGGAAGCTGTCTGCGGCGCTCGATCTTCGAGACCGGCTGCGGGAAAACGGGGTGTCTCCGGATGTATCAATCTACAACGCGCTGCTGGAAGCGATGGTGGCGAGGAGGACGTTCGGGGACGTCGTCGGTTTGTTGAAACGGATGGCGATCGACGGCTGCCTTCCGAACGAAGGTTCGTATCGGATACTGAGACGAGCGAGGAAGAACGGGTGGCGGAGCAGGAGGGATTTCCACAGAGGTGTGAAACTTGTCCAGTTTCTCATGTTTGGCCATGTCTCCTCCGAAACTTTAAACCATAAATCCTAAATTTTTTAAAGGTGAGATATACATCATCATTATTAGTTTTAGTGGTATCTGATTATTAGGTTCATAAAATCAATCCAACTAACCATAGTTTCAAGCTAGCGCTTCGGCTCGTTCCACGTCTTCCCTTCAAAGAACTCAGCCAACATTCTGTCAAGATCCTCTGGAGAGTATCTGATATACTTCTGCGGATTTTTTCCACTCTCAATCATAGGCCTATAAAATGCAACAAACACTCTCCTCCTCCTCTAAGTGAATCTCGAAACGAAAAAAAAAAAAAATGATCGATGTACGTACCCAAATCGTCTCACGAATGATCGATAAGCAGGGAGAAGAACCTCGGCAACTGCAAGCCTCAACGACTCTCTGAGTTCAGTGTCGGGGACGGTCCATTGGGACTGTCTCTGATGAATCTCTTCAAACAGGACGTTGAATGTTTTTAACCGATCCTTCACCATTGCTCTCGATACTCCGGCCGTGCTCACGGAGTCTCCAAACGATTGATTCCCCTGTATCGTGAGGCACTGCAGAATCTGAAAAAAAAAAGGGAATGGGGAGGAAATCGTTTAAGCTACTTACTTTACCTTCTTGATATCGTTGAACGAAATATACTATACCTTAGACCATGCAACCCTCTTGTATTGATTAGCATGTTGTTGGACAACTCTTCTGTGTATTTGAACCCAATCATCTCCTAATAGATCCTTTGCCTCTGATCTAAACAGTAAATTCTAGTGACATATAACGAGGCTGACTGATATTTAAAGTAAAAAAAAATCATTTATATACATACCTTCGAACAGATCTGACGATATAATGTATGTTGTTCATTAAGAACAGTTGAGTCAAAGCAGGATCCTTGTATTGCTTCGATTTCCCATCAAGGTTAGCCTGCAACCCTTGCATTATCCTCGTTGTTATAGATGCCAACTGCTTATCGGCATCCCCGTTGTGAAACTCGATGAACAGTTGTTGAAGAGTCGAGTGATAACTGAAAAGAGAGAAAAAGAATGATCGGATCGATCAAGTATGTACGAGTAAGACGTGAGACTTACTCGAACAGAAATTTCACGTAATTGATGACGTAGCTCGTTAAGGGATGTACTGTTCCATCAAGAACAGCAGTTTTCGTTGCATCCTTTTCGACTGCTTCTTCGAAATCTCCAAACGTTTCTTGAGCTGTCTGTGCCAGTTTTTTGCTGAGGACTACGAAAGCTTCTCGGATTTCCGAACATACTTTGGTTGCAAATATAATGACTATCTGCAAACAGGAAGTTTATGAGCCAAAAACTCATACAACTGGAGAAATAGATATCAATACGTACCTCTGAGTGAAGTTCCCTCATGACTTCATACATGTCAAGAAGGACAAAAAGCTTCTCTGGGGATCTTTTGCTCTTAGCAATGGCTTCTCCGAAACTGAGGAGTACGGACACACTATTCGACGTAACTTCAGCAAAACATTGATCTCCGACGTTCTCATCGCCCTCGAAAATCGCATCGCATACTTTCTTTTCAGCAGCAAACAAAAGCTTGACCTGTATGCTTCACAAATACAAAGTAAGGTTGGGGACCAACATAGATGAAAAGAAATAGAAATTCAAGCGGATGAAAAACCGACAGAGATTCGCATAAAATGAATCCAATTCCCAATCTTAGCTTCCAAGACTTCCCATTGCATCTTCTGCACATCCTCTTTACCGAGTCTTTCGACACCTAGCTTCCTCAGAGTATGTTCAACGGCTGATATTCGAGCTTCCCTAAATAACATTGGTTCTTGCCAACAACTTAGACTCATAGAAATAAAGTAAAATAGGTACATGAACTCTAAACGTGAGAGCAACCTGTATATATTGAAGACTTGCTGTCTGTGATCAGCTTGAATGAGCTGATGAGACATTTCATGTAACAAAGGCAAAAGTCTATCCGGAATTAAAACCGGGAGTTGATAGACAATATTTTCCATGGCTTTGTGTTGGTTTTCAGATGACTTCTTTTCACTCACATCACTGTCATTAGGTGAACCAGATGACGACGGCCTCATGGAGCTCGGTAGACAGTCCAAAAGACGGTCGGGTTCAACAGGCTTACTGAAAATGATAAGAGGCTTTAAATTCGTGGGGATCCAAGATGTTAACCAAGCGATGTATTAAAAGTAAAAATCAAGCAAAAGAAGCAATGGCGAGAACCTGTTTGAGACAAGAAGCTGACGAAACTCCTCTTCGAGTTTGAAGATAGCCTTACCAAGCAGGGTATTTGCTTGGTTTACCACTCCAGTACCACTCTTGAAGCCTTTAGTTCCAGAGAAAAAACGGACAATACTCCTGAGTTGATCAACTGCTTGAAGGTAACTCTCTAAATCTTCATGAGGACCCCTCAATATTTTCGCCTCTGCCTGAAATTGACATCGAGATGAAGGTAACACCAATCATGTAAAACTCATATCGATAACGTTTCAGATCGCAACAACGCGGAACCTGACCTGACGTGAGAGATCAAACTGACCAAGAATAACCTCAGCGGCCTTCAGACTCTTGTCTATGTTCTCATGTGCCCTCCGTATCGAATGAGTCTTCAACTGCAAACAAAAAAAAAAAGCATCAATAATATACATAAATGGATCGCACAACGATAGAAACAGAATCAATCACCGATCAAATACATCTTCAGAAAGATCACATAGAAAAAAACGTAAAAACGACGCACCTGTGTCGGTCTCATTGCTGTTTCGAGAGACGACAGGCGATGGTCGAAAGAGCCTAGAGTCACCACCATCGTATCCGTAATTGATTGAGTTCTCTGCATTGATTCCCTCATCAATCCTGCGCGCTCCTTCAGTGTATCAACGGTGCAGCCGTACGCCGCCATTCCTCACAGAGCAATTCAGATCATGCCGTTCAAATTTCCATGAAGAAAACAAACTCGCAATTCGTCGAGGCTGGAGCCATACATATATAGGACCTGGAGATTTACGATTCATTGTAAATCTCCATACATATATATATATTAATAATTAAAAATTCAGTCCAAATTTTAATTTAAAATGTAAAAAATTAATTATATTTTAATAGCATAATTTAATATTGTGAAATTCATGAATTTAAAATAAAAATGGATAATACTGTAAATTCTATCTTATAAAATTTTGTAATATAATATAGTTGTAATATTAATATTATGCATCATGCATGAAGTGAAGGGGATTGGTTTGGCTGAGTCCCTGCACGGCGCCGTATGAGATAGTAGCCACCCTTAATTGACAGTAGTTAATGAAATTTAACACCCTCGTCATTAAGGGTAATTCGCGGGGCGATTAATTGGTCCTAATCGCGTGGAGAAGCGAGTTATTACCGTATCGTTTATGCAGAGATGGAACGACGTCGTATTCCCTTCCTGCGCTGCGTTGCAGCAATCTTCACACAAGGCCTTCTCGTCGGCGGTTACCTTTTCTTCTACACTCATCCGCCGCGTAGAGACGCCGTCCTCGGCGGTAAATAAATCGGCGATCAATTTCGGATCCAAAGCGGATCTCGGAGACTCCGTGATTGCCTTCATGATCGCCGCCTGATAATTCCTCTGAACCATCAAGCTCCTCAAGCGCCCGTTCAAAACATCCAGATCGAGAGGATTGATATGCGTGTACAGTGAAGCCGTATGGTTCCTCCTCAGAAGAACCGGAGGATCCTTCGGCATTCTAGGCTCCGGAGTCGTCATCAGAAGAACCTCCTTCTCCGGAGCGCAATCTCCGAATTCGACGCCGCCGATGTGCCTCATCCTGCGATTCCTCGACTTGCGCGACCTCTTCAGGACCGCAAGGAAACTGCACTCCTTCATACGACATATAGCCGCGAAATTCACCTTTCCAGTAACCGGAAACCTGCGGCGCTCCTCCGAGAAAGGCGGCTTAGGGCTCTTATTCCGGTCGACGAAGTATATCGAGATCTGATTCGGCGATATCCCGATCTTCTGAGCGAGCATTAACTGAAACGGCTTGTACTGCATCTCCGGACCGATCGCGACATAGCCGATGTCCATCTCTCTCTCTCCGTCGAAAAACACCACCGGAAACTCCACCTTCCGTCCACCATCCTCAGCCATTCCGCGAGAAGAGAAGGAATAGTGAAATGGCCGTTATATTTATAACGTCGAGGAGAAGGATCCCACCATTAAGGACCGCAAGGAAGGAGGAATGGAAAATGTGATCTGGGCCATTTTGTGGAAGCAAAAATGAACTGAAGATTTTGTTGGGGTTTTCTTCCGGGCAATGGGAGCAGGGCAGGGCAGGGCAGGGCAGCTTCTCGAATACTCTTTTCGAGATGTAACTTGCAATCCAAGCAAAAAAGAGAGTGGGGCCCAGCTAACTGAATTGCCAGTTCTCCATTTATTATTATTATTATTATTGTTATTATTTTCTCCATAATTCTTTTTTATTTTTCCTAA
>KE529308.1:0-10483 GCA_000441915.1 Genlisea aurea | reverse complement strand
GCCTTGCAATCGTTGTGGTAATCCCATATTATTATCGGCTGTTTTCGTTCCCCAAATCGGTGATCTGAGGCCATGGATGATACTTGCGCCGTCTGTGCGGAAACCTTAGAGTGGGTAGCGTACGGCGCTTGCGGCCACAAAGACGTGTGCTCTACTTGCGTTGCTCGTCTTCGATTTATTTGTGATGATCGGCGATGCTGTATTTGCAAGACCGAATCCGATTCCGTGTTCGTGACCAAGGTGACATTGTTTTCCTGTTAACATATATGTATCCTTCCTATATAAATTTTTTTCTTTTATCATCTCTATATGAATTTTCATGAAGCCGATGCAGAAATCCGTGAATATTTTACACCATATTTCGGGGCTTAATTAATGTCCTCCGTTATGAGGGACTTGCACAATTTCTTCACAATTCCGAGTCTGTTATTGTTCCCTTCTTGAGTCCTCCATTTTGTGTTTCTTTTTTGCGTTAGAAGCTGCTTAGAGTGAGTAGTCTGTTTGACATAGCCATACACATAAGAAGTAATTCACCCTGTTAGATAAGATAGATTATGTTGACTTTCATTTCCTATGTTAGATAGTTTTCACTGTTGCTTTGTTGTCCCTTTTAAATGTGGTATTTATGTACTGTTCGTATGTCCCAAACTCTGAAGTGTGTGATGAACCCTTCAATAGTTTTATTTGGTAACATTGCTTGTTTCACGGGTTGTGTATAGGCTTTGGGAGATTATACCAAAACCATCAGCGATTTTTCGCTTCTGCCTTCTGAGGTTAAGGAGGGCAGAGTGGAGCAGTACTGGTATCATGAGGATACTCAGGGGTTCTTTGATGATCTGGATCATTATAAAATGATCAAGGCTATGTGCAAGCTTTCGTGCAGTGTGTGTGATAAGATGGAAGATCCACCAGGTGATGGCTCTAGAAGAAGAGCGAAATTCAGGAACATTGAGCAGTTGAAAGGTCATCTATTCCACAAACATAAGTTGTTAATGTGTAGTTTGTGCTTGGAAGGTCGAAAGGTAAGGAGGTACTTTTTATCAGATGTTGCAACATTATTTAATTTGTCATTGCTTTTCAACCTACGTTGACGTTATATCGTGCAGATAGTACAACACAAGAAACAGTGTTTTCTTTATAGCATATTGCCATTTTTTCATCGATCTTGTTTGTGATTAGTTGCTTGTGGATGATCAGGCTTTCATTTGTGAGCAAAAATTATTCACTAGATCTCAGCTGACAAGGCATATAAGCAGTGGTGATTCTGAAGCCGATGGCCCTGAAAGCAAAAGTGATGGTTTCACTGGGCACCCCATCTGCGAATTTTGTCGAACTCCATTTTATGGTGACAACGAGCTTTATACACACATGTCGACTGAACATTATACTTGCCATATATGTCAAAGGTTACATTTAACCTTTCTTTTTTCAAAACAAAATGAGTGCTGGCATATTGTAGTGACCTATCTGTTAATGCAGGCAGCATCCTGGACAGTATGACTACTATAAGAATTATGATGACTTGGAGGTATAGTAATCGTTGGTTTCAATTGTTTCCTTTATTTCATTGCTGAAATTCAGGAATTTTCTAGATGCATTTCCGTAGAGACCATTTCTTATGTGAGGATGAAGCTTGTCTGGTAAAGAAGTTCGTCGTCTTTCAATCTGAGGCTGAAATCAAGGTCAGTCATGGTTGTCACAGAATTATTTTGCAGGATTTTTTCGTCCCCGCTAATGCTTTAATACTCATGTATTGAATCAGAGACACAATACTCTAGAGCATGGAGGACGTATGTCTCGCTCAAAGCGCAATGCTGCCCTTCAGGCATGTTTCTACACCTCTAATCATCCAAAGAAAGAAACTTATATGGTTTCTTGTTTGATTTCTTTTACTTTCGATGCAAATGGTACTTTTAAGTTTTCTATGTCATGATAATGCAAATGATATTTTTTGCAGATTCCGACTAGTTTTCGGTATAGACGAAGTACAGAACAACATAATCGTCGCGATAGAGATTTCATGTTTCAGCAGGAATCTTTGGAAAACGAGCTATCTTTAGCTATCCAAGCCAGTTTGGTGACAGATAGTGCCGGACCGTCTAATAATTTCACTGATGGTGTTGTTCAGGAGAGTGCTGTTTTCGATTTTCCGTTGCCTCCCCTTGAATCCTCCTCGACTGCAGCGTTGGACAATTCGTCGAACTACCTGCAAGCAGTGTCTCAAGGTTTTAGAATCGGAGAGCTGGGAGAGTCTTCTTTTCCGCCTCTTGCAACAGTAGCTTCCGGAATTCAGCCCGACTCCCAATCCGATATTCCTCCGGTAAAAACCATGGCAGCACGTCTCCGTGCCAAGAACAAGTCAAAGAAAAGCGCCTCGAGTTCATCTCCTGTTTGGCCTGCAGCTAGCCGTGCACTGCCAGCAGAGTTTAATCGGGATATGTGGCCTTCGATAAATGCTGTTTCCGGAAAGAGCAAAGAGAGAGGGATTTCTGAAGTTGGACAGCCATCTTCTTCCCAGATCAGGCCTCGTCCGGTTTCTTATTCATCTGTTTCGGCATCTTCGAGTTCAGTAGTGACTTCAAGAATCGGAAGGAGCATCAGTCATTCTTCGTCAGCTCCTAATCTATCTGAACACGATGCATCTGTCGCTGATTTTCCGCCTGTTTCAGCCGCCAATGCGAGAAAGCCACCTTCTCCCCACGGAGGGGCATTTGTTAAGGTGGAAGATGTTCATTCCGCAAACAAGTCTCTGGTCGAAAACATGCGTGCTGCTCTGGGATTCGATGAGAAGAAATTCGTCGCTTTTAGAGACATATCGGGTGATTACCGTCGTGGGTTGATCGATTCCAAGGCGTATATAGCTCACGTGAATCGGTTCGGATTGTCTCATCTTGTTCTGGAGTTGGCTCAATTGCTTCCTGATACTGAGAAGCAGAGAGAGCTTATCGAAGCATACAATTCCGGCCTGGAGTGCAGTGAAAAAACGAAAGAAAATGGCTTCGCTAACAACTCTACTGTTTCAGGCCAGAACAAAAAAGGCAAGGCTGTTGATTGTTCTGAAGAAGAAGAGGTCTTAGAAGTGTTGTCGAAAGACGGATACCGGATTTCTGCTGGTAAATCGAAAACGGATGATCTGCAAATCGACGGAAAAAGTAAGCAGAAGAAGAAAAGTTCCAAGTTCCTCAGAGCCCGCCTCGGCAGCGAGGAATCATCGCTATTGGATCTCAGCAAAGCCGATCTTGATGATCCCGTTGGAGGATCTTCATCTGCATCGGCCCGTGGCGCCTGGAAAAACGGCGGAGGCCAGAAGCTTTTCGCCACGGGGGGTAAACACTGAGGAGAGGATCACGTAAAGTTGTACAGAAAGCACATAACATAAAACATCTTTCCCTCCAGGTCCGTCCTCTCCACCACTGTCAACTTATTTTTAAAATCCATCTATCTATCTATCTGCAGTCAGATCCCATGGGGGGGATTTTCGTTTTTGCTTTTTGATTTGTAAACAAATATTTCGAGTTTTGAAGGAAACAAATTTTATTCCTTGATACAATCAATATATGCATACATACATACATACAGAGAATGTGCATACATACATACATACATACAATATATATATAGTTAGAGAGAGCCAAATGTGTTCTCAGTGCCGTAGCACATGTAGAGGAATCCATCTTCTTCCTTGTATGAGTTGTACACGGACTCGATGGTGCTCGCTGCGGAATCAAAGAGAAGAAGAAAAAGGTGAGTTTGTTTGTTTAGTCTTACAATGGGAATTGGCCATTGGGAAGTAGTTGCTACATATTTGAGGCAATGTGTTGCCGACGAACACGAACATGGCTTTCCCTGGATCCACACCAAGTCTCCCGCTCAGGGTGCGGATGAACTGTCCAACAGGCATGTCGCGAGGAACCAGGAATCTAAACAAGACGATTGCTGCGCTGCTTGGATGGTGTTGAGAAGAAAAGAAGAATGAAGAAACTAAACTCTACTCACTTCTTTTTGTCCAAATCTGGAAGGTCGGATTTTTTGTACCTCTCAGCAACAACCTGAGAATGAACAAACGCAACAACCAGAGAATGAATGAATGCTCATATATATATATACTCAGTCCAGTATTATTATTGCATACCGGGACGCGATCCGGATGTTTCGCGATCATGTCTCGCGATTCTTGCACCCGCTGCTCTGCAATTGAAGGAAGATTCGTAAGTAAGGAGCTACGAAAAGACTATGTATGGCATGATTCACGAACCCAAGGTGAATTCTTCCTTGAAACGTTTCGCCGTCGCCTTGCCCATGGATAGACCGGAAAACTGGGGTTTCGTCGGAGACGATTATATCGGATCGATTCAAGGGAAGGAATCTTCTTGGGATAATATTTTGTTCTATTTTCCTTTTTTTCTTCATTTTAAATATTATTTATTATATTTTATTTATTTTTTGGGATTTTTATGAAAAATGAGTAGAATAGAGTGTCAGTTATGCCCTATTCCTAAACTTGCGGGAGAGAGGCGATGAGCGAGACGGCGGCGGCGCAATGCAGGTGGCGGCTTCGTCCGGGTGAATATCTCGGAGAAATTTCAGCGCTTTGTTTTCTTCAGTTACCGCACCATCTGCCGTCACTTCCTTTTCTCCTTGCCGGTATGGACATATTTCCTGAGAGTTGCTATGAACTGGTAATATTAACATTATTCTTCGGTGCCACAGGGACTGGCTCGCAGATTCAAGTCTATGATCTGAATACAGGAAAGATTATACGGTCGTTTCAAGTCTTTGAAGGGATCCGGGTTCATGGTATTTGTTTGGAGTATCTTCACCAGCGGTCGAAGAATTTCCATCTGGTCTTTCAGGTTGCTGTGTTTGGAGAAAGGAGAGTCAAGATTTTCAATCTGCAAATTGAATCACTTGAACTGAAACCTAGTTTTCATTTAAAACTCGTTCCTGTTATTCCGCTCCCTAAATTTACCCACTGGGTTCTGGACGTTCGCTTCTTGAAGGTCTTAAATTTTTTTCAACTACTTAAGAAACTAAATTCTCATTTTTCTGTATTTTTTTTAGACATGGTTATATGTCTTTTTTTTTCTTGAATTTTATAAGGAAGGTGCAAGCTCGGATGAGGACTCCCACTACCTTGCCATTGGATGTAGTGATAATTCTGTACGTTTCTGGAACATTCCCGAACAGAATATGTTTTCTGAAGTTAAATGCTCAGGTCATATCCCCGATTTTCTTATGTTCTGCATGAGAAGTATAATGCATTGGCCATTCTAGCTGAACCTTTCCTTTGCAGAGAGTTGCTTGCTGTATTCAATGGCCATGTTCGGGAATAAAATTGAATCCTTGTTTATTGCATCTGGTACTATCTTCAACGAGGTATAAAATATTTTCTTGCTTGAGGAACCCCCAGCTCTTCTAGTCTCCTCCTGTCTTGTGTTTTGTCGGCATGCTTTCCACCTTTCTAAACATGGATTTTTAATGTGTATTTTTCTCGTTAAAAGATCTTTTGACGATGCGAATTATGGATTTGTTTGCTTATATGGCGGTATGAGACCTGTAATGACATGCTTTATAATCTATTTTGTCTTTACTGTTTTCATTTCATGACATTTAAAAAATTTTCATGACATTTACTATTAGGTTATAATTTTCGTGGATTTTAAAAAATTATGAAATTTTGCATTTAAACTTCAAGTTACTAATTCTGAAATTACAGAGGGTTTTCTGCAACCTTTGTTACTTACTGCAGATTGTTGTTTGGAAAGTTTCATGTCAAAATCAGGCCGTACCTCTTGAAACTGATGATGGGGACTCCTGTAGGCTGACTATTAATGGCAGCTTACTTTCCCCCACTTATGAGGATGTTATTATGAGTAGACTCGTGGGACATGAAGGTTCAATCTTTCGAATTACTTGGTTCTCTAGCGGAATGAAACTTGTCTCTGTGTCAGATGATCGTAGGTAGATAATTTCTTTTCAGTTCCATTTCTGTTTGAGTTTTATGCTTCATATCCTTAATTCTATTTTATGTATTGTTTTCTCTTAGTTCAGTGCTCGTATTTGGGAGGTTCAGGTTGGGAGTGAGCAATTGTGTGGTCCTGAAAAGGTCAATTACATAGCCGGACCTGTATTATTTGGACACAATGGCCGAATCTGGGACTGCTGCATTTTTGACTCCGTGAGCCTGTTCATCATGATTGTCCCAAAACTGTACATTTTTGGGTTGTGTTTATATCCCAATTTCTTTTTAATTCATTGTTCTAGTTCTTATTTTATTCAGCTAATCATTACTGCCGGTGAGGATTGCACATTTCGTGTTTGGAATCAGGACGGCCAAGGACTTAATGAGATCAAGGAGCACATGTAAGGGACTAAAATTTTGCAAATGTCTGTGCTGTTTTGTTTTGCTTATCGTGCTTACTATCATTTTTGTTTTCTAAAGTTAGTCTGCTCGTCATATTTATGATGAAATATCTGATTTTGTTATATATAGCACATATTGTTCCCGTAATATGAAACCATGCCTTCTTCTCATAATGTGAGGTCAACTTTGTAATGTGATTCGAAATTTGTGGAGGTGTTGGTTTAGTCTTTTTACTACTCAACTCCTGGTTTTGGGTCTAATTGTGTATAACTTGAGAGCTTATTATAATTTTATGTAGTGGGAGGGGTGTTTGGAGATGCTTATGTGATCCTAAATCTTCACTGCTTGTCACTGCTGGTTTCGATTCCGCAATAAGGGTTCACCAGTTGATTAAATCTTCGAAGGGATCACAAATGCCTCTGGCAGCAAGCAACTCCAGTGATCAAGAGGACTTATTTACGCTTTATATGCCAAATAACCCAGGCCATGAATTAATGGACAGGTATTCGTATGTCATTGCCTTCATTTTTTTCTGCAGGAAGCTCTAAAATTGCATGTTTAAGTATCTTACACAGGCCATGATTTAGTATGAAATTTTTTGCTTAATTTGATATTGGTCCCGTGGTTTGTTGATTTCTTCTCAAATTCGCCTTGTTGACAATTTTGCAGCAAAAGTGAGTATATTCGCTGTTTGCACTTGGCAAATAAAGACTCCCTCTATGTTGCGACAAATAATGGCTACCTATATCACATTAGTCTGCTTAAATCCAATGATTTTGTGTGGACCAAGCTTTCTCACATTTGCAAGGATGCACCTATCATCTGCATGGACATATTATCTACTTTTAACAATCTCTCTGATGGATCTGAAGATTGGATTGCTCTCGGTGATGGTAAAGGAAACATGACGGTCATTCTAGTTGTTGGCAATTATCAGAGCTTCAAAGTTGAAACCACCGTTAGTTGGAAGGCAGAAAAGGAGAGGAATCTCTTAGGTTCCTTCTGGTGCAAGTCATTGCAGAACAGGTAGATTTTGTTTCCCTACCATACGGATGTTCTGGCATTTTGAGGGTTGCCAATCCATTTTTTTTCTCTCCACAATATGAGCATCAGTTACCATATTTTTTATTCTTTTGCACCTGACGCAACTGTGAGTCCAATTGACGTAATTATTTAGTAATTTTTAATATGTAAAGAAAAAAAATTCTATCCTCTAAAATGATTTTCTCTTGTAATTATGTTATACAGTTTCATTTTCACTGCAAATCCTGGTGGCAAAGTGAGGCTATGGAAGTTATGTTATGATTCACCTTTTGCTTCTCAAACCTTTGAAGATCATCATGTTTTCCTGATTGCAGAATTTGTGTCATGCTTTGGAACCCGAATCCTGTGCATGGTTGCATCGTATGATGAAGAGGTCTATTGTTAGCTTGATAATTCCTAATTTCATTGCCTTGCCGTTTATCTCCTTTCGAAACTTGCATGCAAAAATAGAATGGATATGTTATATGTTAAGCCACAAAGAGCATTTCCAAAACGTGGGTTCATGAAACACATGATCTCTCTTAACGTTCATTGTTTTAACTTCACAAATTTCCGGTTGCCTGCAGTTGCTGGTTTGTGGTGACAGTCGTGGCAATCTAATGCTTTTCTCTTTGCCCGAGGACCTGCTGTGTAGTTCTTCTGGGACTACAGAAATGGAAGCACTTCCAATTTGTCATTTCAAAGGTGCTCATGGAGTGTCTAGTGTGAGAAGTGTTTCTATTGCTAGTTTGCCATTTGATGAAGTAGAAATATGTTCGGTATGTTCTGGCCCTCAATATTAAATTTTTGTTCACTGCATTTTCTAAATTTAATAGTTCAAATTATTATCTTTTGAGGTATTTGAATTGATTCGACTACTGGATGTTTGAGATTTTGCCGTTCTGGTTTTGTGAACAGACTGGAGCAGATGGATGTATCTGCTACTTGCGGCACAGCAGAGATCTTCGTAATCTGGAATTTGTAGGGATGGAACAAGTGAAAGAATTAAGTGCAGTGCAATCTGTCCATGATACGTCTACCGGAAAACATGCAGTTGGCTTTGTATCATCAAACTTCATGATATGGAATCTCACTACTGCTTCCAAGGTTCTCCTTTATTAACCACCAAAAGTTTAACATGATGATTATTAATTAGAAAAATCTGAGTTAATATTGGAATCCATTAGTGAATATATGATTGTCTTAGGCATGATTATTTTCCTATCACTGAGTCAAAATTATGTTCAGTTATGGAAATCTTTTTTTTTTTCCCTCGTATGTATTCATTCAATTTGTTTGGTGTTTTATATTATTTTTCTAAATTTTCTTCAAAGGTACTGCAAATTACTTGTGGTGGTTGGCGACGTCCCACTTCATGTTTTGTTGGTTATATTCCTGAGATTATGAGCTGCTTTGCTTTTGTTAAGGTATGTCTCATCTTTCAGAATAACGTTTTATCATCAATTTGAGCTGTTTAATCAAGTTCTTATCTAAGTTTTTGAATATTTGGACACCTTTTGTTATTCTTGTTGAGGTGATGCCTATATGCATAGATGCTGAATGGCGTACCTATTTGTAATGTTTTGTTTGAATAACCATTGCGCACATATTAGAATTGCAAGCCGATACATGTATTCTCTATCATCATTTGGCATGTTTTTTTAGGGCACCTGATTTCCTAAGATTTGAGCATGACGTCTAAGTTTTCTGTTGCAATATATTTTTCTTCTGCTTCATGATAAAAAGCTGATCATATATTTTTCTTCTGCTGCTATTTTCTACATTTCGAAGCATGCTATTTACATTTTGATTAATCTAATTCTATTTTAATCAACGTCCTGGCAGGATGACGTGATATTTGTTCACAGGCGTTGGCTGTCTGAAATCGATCAGCAGTTATATCCTCGGAACATCCATTTACAATTTCATGGCAGGGAGATTCACTCGCTGTGCTTTATTTGTGGAAATCCGCTTTTCAATCTGGACAATATTCAGGGACCAGTCCCTGAATCTTGTTGGATCGTAACTGGCTGTGAGGATGGAACTATGAGACTGACCAGGTTCGTAATTTTTGGCCTGAAGCCAGCATGTTAATTTCAAAATGACAGTCCAAAAGTTAGTAATGCCATTTGTTCCATAGGTATGAGCCTGGGACTTATAAATGGTGTTCTTCTGAACTTCTCGGGGTGCATGTTGCTGGATCAGCTATACGCTCAATCTGTTCTGTTTCAGCCGTTCATCTTTATTTTCCTGATTCTGCTGATGAGTCTGAACGAGTTTACGCAGAAACTGAAAACAGAGACACCTGTTTGTTGATATCCGTTGGTGCGAAAAGGGTCGTATCTGTATGGAAAAAAGTTTCAGCAATACCCGGTAGTAACAGTGGAAATGGCAATAAAACAGTGGAAAATAAGAACAGATCGACTTTCCAGTGGCTCTCCACTGATATCCCCGTCTCTGATGCCCGTCACAGAAGCAGACATGAACTAATAAACGAATGTGCAGAAAAAGATAAACAGTTGGGCACGACAAGTGTTTGTAATGGTGTTTCTTTTTCGTCCAAGGGTAAGAACGAGGAATCAGAACTTCACCCGGGAATCAATCATGACGATGACTTCAGACATCTTGCTGTCACTGCTTTTCTTGTCAAAGAGGTGTGCTCTAGGTATTGTACCCTACCCCGGTGGATTCTGCTTCTTCCGCTGAAATATATAGACAGCTGCTGATGAATTATCGGTGTATGTGTTTTCTCCAGGATTTCCGTCTGTTTTGTCATCATCGCTTCTTCGGATGCCACAGTTACGATGAGGGCTCTCGTGCTACCACTTCGTATATGGTACATTCAACATTGAAGCATCTCTATCGAGTTCCTTTGTCCCGTTTTATATGAATTTCGTTTAAATTGGTCAGGTTTGATGTTGCTACATTGGCTTCTACTACGTCATCACCGGTCCTGTCTGTACGGCACCTTGTCGTTCATAGGCTTCCGTTCTCCAAAGGTTAGTCTTCATCAAGGAGAGCTAAACGATTTTCGGCATTTCGCAATACAACAATCACGGTACCTGTTTTTTTTTTTTTTTCCGGCATTTTGCTGAT